>KV003927.1:54434-65974 GCA_001598015.1 Dorcoceras hygrometricum | reverse complement strand
TTGCGGCTGGTGTGCATTTGTGGAGTCTAGGAGTCCATACAAGTGCTGCTTGTGTGGGTGGGTGTTTGCAGATGACCTGTAACCATCAAAGTCTTCTGGTGGAGCCTTCCGAGGTGGAAGAAGGGGAGATGTAGGACATTGAGGTCCGAACTTCCAGAAACAAACCAGCTGGTCCATTTATTTAACGCATTCAGCACTTGCATTTAACTTAGCATTGCATAACACATTCAGCACGCACGTAAATTAGATTTCAGCACTTGCATTTACTATCAGCACTTACGTTTACAGTTCAGCACTTGCACAGTATCGAACAGATTTATGTTGCACATAAATCTGTTTGAGTTGTTTTAAAATATTAGGATTCAGTTCTGGTATTTTCCGCATGATTTTTAAAATCATACCAGATCTGTCTCCGGTGCTCTTGTGATTTTTAAATGTTCAAGAACCTTGAGCTATTGCAGCTCCATAGCAGCGCGCAAATTTTCAATCACTCATTTTAAATCAGCGGCTGCTAAGTTTCCTTCGAAAACAGGGACCAACATGAATTGCAAAAGAATAGAACTTTGTATTCAGAGAACTGAAATAAACAAATCAGATATGTTCATTTCACTACACGGAATTCATACAACATTCGAAGGTACAAAAAGATTCAGATTCCATCGAAACAAGAAATTGATAATCTGCTATGCTTCGAAAGATGTAACGATAACCTTTTATACATCAAAGACAAAAGAAACTGAGATCAAAACGGAAGCTCATGTTCACAATAAACAGAACTGAACACAGAACTGAAACTGTTGTCCACGATAAACACCTCCGATCTGTTCCAGCTCACACCATCCAGTTCCCTACTATTCATCACCTGCACTCAAGAAAACTAGTGAGCCTAGGGCCCAGCAAGTAAATCTGGAATGGCAAAAGCAGTCAATGCAAGCATATCAGTAACTTTATCTGTACTATAGTTCAAATCTGAATAATGTGAATCCTAAGTATTATAATATGATAATCTGGAATAACTGAACTGTGAAAGCTTGAAAATATGAACAATATAACATGTTAAATCTGGAAACTTTGAAAGCGTAACTGCACATGTTTGAAAACATTACTTGCTTGTAAAATGAAGAATTTAAACATTTCTCAGAGTCTGTGCTCTGTTCTTATTATTAGTCGAAATATGGCTCAGACACCTGTACATAGGTCAATGTCGTTTGATCAAACTGTCATCTGATATCAGGAACTGGGAAAAAAATCCCATCTATCGCAATTGAAGGGTATGTAGTTCGTCAACCACAACATGGTCCCTTCCGATTTGAAAGGGGCACACTGATTCGTCAGCCAGCGTCCTCACCCTCCCCATATAGACCGTCTGTTATGTATGTCATAATCTCTTAACATTCTGTAAAACTTTCTTTTCTTTCTTTCCTATCTTTTCTTTCTTTTCTGTAACTTGCTTTTCTTACATTTCTTGATCTAAAACAGATCACTGTCAAATATGGGCTGCTGTTTTAAAACCCTTTTGATGTTCAGAAACTACTGGAATTCATGGGATTTCAATCGAAGAAGAAAACTGAAATCAGCTCTGAGTACGAACAATACGCAAGCGTTCCAACTTTTAGTAGAAAATAAGATCTGGACTGTTTGGTCCACTCAGATTTGGAAAGTCAACATGACTTAAATGAACGGTTCAGATTTCGATGGTCAAATGAAGTCAAATCAGACTTGGAATACGAATTCAGATCATAATTGAAAACAGTTCGGAGAAAGGAATCATTTAGAACTTAGCTTGAAATATCAAAAGTTAGAAGGTTTCCTTAATCTGAAGAATTCGAATATCTAAGGAAAACACCAAAAACAAGAATGGCTACTTGTAAGCTACTAAGGCAAAATACCAAAGCTGCTCGTAAGCTACTGGTAAGCTGCTTTGAAGAATATCCCAGAAAACTCAGGAAGAAACAGGAATGAACATCTTAAAACATTTTCGAACAACTTTTCTGAATCAAAATCTCAGCAAACCCTTATTTTCTTTACATAAAACATTATAACTTCTATCTGCGTTTGAAGAACCTCAAAACCAGTTCTCAAACCTTTTAAAACGCATAAAAACATGTAACAGAAACAATATATGCTTTCAAGATTATAGCAAAAAGCAGAGTTTACTTGCCTTAATCTGCGACAATAATTACAGTAAGCGTTTCCAGCCTGGATCAACAAACAATCCGATCACTTCCTGTGAAAAGTTTTGAAAACTTTGTTCGATTTTTCTTGCAGAGAGCACCGTTTGTGAAAAATGAAATATTTGAGAATGAATTACGTATGAAGTGTTTCGGCAGCTTTTATATGAAATCTGAAATCTAATTATTGAACACGTTTCTTTCAAAGGTACAAAAATACTAAAAAAGTGCTACTCTAATTTTAACAAGACAAAAGAAAATGCAAACCGAACCATTTTTGTTTAAAAATAAATCGGCTTGTCTGGACCGGCTGGACAACTCTTGTAACCGAGTCTCAAATCTGAAAAATCAGCTATACGAAAGCTGATTAACAAGTACATTTCAAATAGATATCTCAATTATTTAAACTTTCTAATTGTGGAATTAAAAGTTTCTGGGCGTTACATTTCCACTTTATCTGTTCTTCGTATCCAGATAGTTTTCCCACTTTCCCGGTCTTCTTATCCGGATAGTCAACTCCACATTTACATAAGTATGATAGCAAGTTATTTATCATCAAGATCAGGATGCTGTTCGTTTCCGGATCCAAATCTTTTGTTTCCCTTGTCTTTACCTGTTTTATTTTCTTAATGTGTGACATATTAATGTTTATTATTTTTTAGCCACCTCCGATTTCATCATTGTACCCAAATTTTGTTTGATAAAGTTGCTGCGATCTATCTTTCTTGATCACGATCTCTCCCCTTCACAAGTGATGCCATACCTTTAAAAAGATTATAAATAAGAAATTTTGGGGTTCCATCTTGTAAAAGTCAAGGGATGATGACACAAATTCCATTTCTCCCATTTATCGACCACCAAATTCGTGTAGCAGAAAGTAACATGGGAATTCATTATTTTATAGTCATTGTCCATGAATGTTAGCGAAAGTGAATTGTGATTTTAAATTTATTTTGTTTATATTCATCAATAGTTTCTTTCGAATTTTATTTATTGATCTTGAATTGAAAAACCATTTTACCGATTGAAAATAAAATAGTTGGTCTATATGGCTATCTTGGATTTCGGGATCCCTATCTGACACAATGGAAATCGGAATACCACGAGACCTAATGATCTCTCTGATGTATAGTTCACTTGTTCATGTCGTATGTCATATTCACTGGCAGGAAGCTTCAAAGTAGAGCTCTCTGTGTGGTTCTAGAGAATAAGCCGTGCTAGATGGATAAGGATGAGATTACTGAGCTGATCGACAAAGCTGGTCTAATTAGAACCATGTTATATTCTGATAAGCTTAGCTAATCTGTTCGAACTTCTCCAAGATGTTTTCAGTACTCGTGCTGGATGACTAAGGATGAGATTCTGAGCTGATAAGCAAAGCTGGAACCCTGTTCTGATCTGAAGCTTAGCTAATCTGTTTTAACTTCTCCAAGTTGTTTTCAGCATCCTGTTGTTATTCTAATCTCGTATGATCCCATCGATGATTTCAGTTCGTACTTTGATCCCCGAATTGTTCCAGTTTACACTCGCGATAGGCTTATTTTCCCCGAGCTGATATTAAGTTTGTGATCTGATTTTTCCCCAAGCTGATTTGAACCTGCAATCACACTCCGTTATTCTAAGATGATCTGATTGTTTCTTTTCTTTAAGTTTGCGAGCTTTTCTAAGCGCCTGAGTATTTTCCATCTTCTGAGTTGTTTCAAGCGGGTGATCTGTTTTCCATCTGAGCTGCTCTAAGCTCGCGATCCGATCTGATTTCCCTAAGCTGAGTTGACCTTGTTTGACCTTCTTAACTTAGCCTGACCGTTCTAGGCTGTGTTGACTTTTCCTAAAATGAGTTGACCACCAAGCCATGATCTGTTTTATACCCACCGCTGAACAGATTCAGCTTAAGTCCACTATGGAGTGATACTGAAATCTCAACTTTAATTCTTCTTTCATTTAGCTTTGATTCGAAGGTATAAATCTAATTTAATCAGATTTATACCTAATTTAAAGAGACAGTTCTTCAGCTTAGTGCTCTATGCTTCGTTAGTTGTATCTATGGCCTGAGCTGATTCTAGTTTCTTCTTTGATTGAACTCCGATGTATGTCTTGAGCTGATCTCAGAATTTCTTCAATTGTATACGATCGTACACCCCTAGGCTCACGACTAGGATGATATGTGGCGCTGAATTTCTTCTTTGGTCTGGTCGCTTGATCAAGCTCATCCGTAAACAGGCTATGGCGAACTATCGCCCATTAACATTCATGTTTGGAGGGGCACCCCGGTCCGTTGACCGACATATACGTGTCAGTAAGCTGACTGTCTGTTATCTTTCCCACATGCCATAAAACTTTGAAATTACTTCCTTAAAACTTTATGAAATATGGCACTGAAACTTCTATAATTTCTCCATCGTCACCGTGCCATATGTCATTAAAACCTTTGTACTAACTGATCGCACGCAAGCGGTTCGTTTTGTTAAAAACTCCATTTTTTATTTAAAAATACTGCTGGATGTACGACTGTATACAATTGAAGAAATTCTGAGATCAGTTCAAGACATACATCGGAGTTCAATCGAAGAAGAAACTCGAATCAGCTCAGGCCATAGATACGATTAACAAAGCACAGAGAACTATGCTGAAGTACTGTCTCTTTAAATTAGGTATAACTTTGATTAAATTAGATTTATACCTTCGAATCAAAGCTAAAGGGAAAGAAGAATTAAACTTGAGATTTCAGTATCAGTCCATAGTGAACTTAAGCTGAATCTGTTCAGCGGTGGGTAGAAAACAGATCACGGCTTGGTGGTCAACTCAGCTTAGGAAAAGTCAACACAGCCTAGAACGGTCAGGCTAAGTTAAGAAGGTCAAACAAGGTCAACTCAGCTTAGGGCAATCAGATCGGATCACGAGCTTAGAGCAGCTCAGATGGAAAACAGATCACCCGGTTGAAACAACTCAGAATATGGAATGTTTCTGTGCCACATCTCATACATAAAGTCATAAACATAGGATTTAACATAAATAAGTAAGCTGATCTCATGATGGGTTATTTTATAACCGCGGATTTTAAGAAAGTTTATGTTTATTGTTTACTTCTTTTATGTGAATCCTATGTTTAGTCTGTGTGGAGCTTTGCTATTACTAGATTTACCTGCTGAGCCCCTAGACTCACAAGCTTTCATGGTTGCAGGTGAGGATGTTCCTTGAGAGCTGGATGACGCGAACAGGAACAGATCGGGGAAGTGTGTTTATCGATAGACCAGCATTTCTTGCTTCTGCAGGCCGTATGTCTTTTGTGAATGAAGTTGTATTATACATTGCATTTCAAATTGTTTCTAATGTGATTTCGGACGATTTGTATCAAAAAAAACTATATTTTTATCCGTATTCCAAACTGTTTCATTTGAGTTGTTACAGCCAGTAAATTGTTTACGATTCGAGCTATTTGATCTAAGTTGTTTTAGGCCGCAAGCTGCTTTGTGCTTAACGTCCAAACGACCTTAATACGATTATTGTTTCCTAGCCTGAATGAGATCAGCTTACACAATCCCGGATCTGGTTGCTCATGTGTAAGTTGAATTGTTTCTTTTTATTGCACAACCATCCCTGAATAGTGTGCTTCCTTCAAAATCCTAAAACTTAAAAAAGTTGTGTTCTTTTCTCAAGTACTTTCGACATGTTTTTTTTAAAATCGATGGACTAGGGCGTCACAACTTGGTATCAGAGCATGGTCCTTGAGATAAACACTTGCCTCCAATCTGAAATAATTCTTGTCAGTCGCTTCTCTTAGTTTGTGAGTTTTATTTTCAAGTAAAGTTTAATTTAAAATTTAAATCATTTCTTGATATTTATGTGGTGGATTTGGGCTTAATTTACAGATCATGTCAGGGAGAGAAAGAGGAAGAAGGAACCCCATGTCAGAAGACGCCAACCCAGGTGATAACAGTCGTGTCTTGCTGTGATGGCCCAACTGTTAGAGCGCTTAGTGGAGCAATCGAGTCAGCGGAATGGTCAATCATCTGGTAGGATGCCAAGACTTTACGATCCTCAAGAAAGGTTTAGACTTCAATGGCTGAAGGAGTTTACTGGTACTACCGATCCACATGTGGCTGAAAGCTGGATTAATTCTTTGGAGGTCATCTTTGATTATCTACAGATGCCAGACCTGGATCGACCTAGGTGTGCAATTTATATGTTAAGGGACGATTCTATGATCTGGTGGGAAGGAGCCAAGTTGACTGTGGACTTGGCTATACTTACGTCGGAGGAATTCAAGAAGGTGTTCTGTTGGATCTATTTTTACAGATCAGAATCTTAATTTTGATTAACAGAAAACCTGATGTTATTTTACTAACGATTTGTACTAAGTGCGCAGCGAACCAGATCGAAAGCGAGCTGGTACAGAGATAGAAACGAGCTGGATGAAGAGAAATATAGCAGCTCAGCAGCGAGCTGGAACAAAGCACTGTAGCAGATCGAACCAAGAGCATATTGAGAAGATGTCCAAGATGGAACAGAGAGGGGACGCCCAAGCTGGTCTAGTAGAGGATATCCAAGCTGGTACATTGAGGGAACGTCCGAGCTGGTCCAGTAGAGGATAACCAGATCGTAGAGTACATCCAAGCTAGTTCACCAGCTTGGAGCAAGAGCAGCTCAGAGTTCAGGAATCAGCTCAAAGAACAGCGAACAGCTCAGAGACCAGTTCATTAAAATCAAAGCAGTTTAACTTAAGCATATACGAGGAATGATTTAATCAAGTTCAAACTGATCTTGTAATGCCTAAAAATTTTCTACCCAAATCGCATGCCTTGTTATTTTATTTATTTCCTTGTTTTAAACTATGTGATTTTATTTAAATATTGTTCACGAGTTTCTTTTTAGAATTTTGTATTTAGATGATGCGAGGCCGGAAAGGAGACGACGAGGACACCGAAGAATGAAGATTTCTATGAAAATTTATTTCCAGCTCATTTTTAAGCACTTATATAGTTCATCTAAAATTTTTAATGTTTGGCTCTTCTATTAGCAAACTAACAACTTTTATAAAAACCATGTTTTTACCATTTTAAAACAAGCCATTTTCCTTCCAAACTTTTAGCGCTTTTAACATATGGAGTAACAACTTTAAGCATCATATACACAACAACAAACATGAGCATATTCTACACAATTATTCACACAATTATTCAATTTTTTTTCCCTATAGACACAACCACCAAAATTAATAAACTAACCACCACATTTTTTTCTTTAAACATCACATGGCATGGTTGAATGCATACACCACACACAACACACAACAACACATGCAAGCACTCTCAATTTCCAAGCTTTAATTCTCTTCTCTCTCCCCATATGCATGTGTCTCCATTAGTTATAGACTTGAAGTCTTCTCTTCTTCTCTCTCGTATTTCCCTTCACTTTGTAGCTCAATTATCCTTCTTTCAAGCTTGGTGTGATGTTCCTTGTCTTCCTCCCAGCCTGCATCATCACTTTGGTTGTAAGTTTTAACAAGATAGGCAAGTACAAAACTTTCCTTGATGCACTTTTCAAGTTATGTACAATTGTGTGTTGATTTATGATGATGAATTGTTAAATCTATTTTTGATGCTTATTCTACTATTTTTAAAGAAATTTATTCTACTGTTTTAAAGGCAATTATTCATGAACTTTGCAGCCTAAGTCGAACTGATCGGTACGTCTTAGGCCTAAAAGAGATGAATTTTTGAGTTGGAGAAGGGTGTTTTGGCTCTTCTAACTTTCTTTGCCCTTCAAGTTCGAAGTGCTCAGTCCTTTCATGGCTTGTCATAGCCTAGGGTTAGTAAATGAAGAGCTTTGGAGTCTAAGAGAGGTGGTGAGAGTCTAGGTCAATAGATTTTGGATTATAGTTTCATGTGTTGGTTAAAAATGAGTTTGAGGAGAGAAAGCCTAGCATAGCTTATGTGATGGTCCAGAAAGGTTGGTATGAAGTCTAGGGGTCATAATTGGGTTGTACTAGGGTCTGATCATGTGCTGAAGCCGAGAGGAGTGAGAGATTTTGAAGTAGAATACCAGCCTTTCCCAGATTCGCTTCTGCTTAAGTGCAGTGACATTGTTGGCATCGGTTTAGTCATTCCTGGAGTTTTTTCTAAATTCGTTTGTTCCAATATCTATCCCATCGAGTTAGGGTCACGTGGATCTAAATTTGGGGTGATTTGGTTAAGAAATGTAATTGTAATAATTTTTACGGTTTTGTCGCGCAGAGCAATTCCTCTAGGGGCATTTTCGGGAAAGTTGGGAAATTGAGTCTTAGGGGCTGCCAAAATTCATGAATGACTTTATTTTATGTTATGAATATTATGAACTGTTTTTAAGCAGAATTTATGAGATTTTTGAACATTTTATGAAATTTAAATGCCTAGAAATGATTTTTAGCAAGTTTGACTATTTAAAGTGCATATGTTTACTTTTGAAGTATTTATGGGCAGAATCTTCATGAGGTTATGAAATTTATTTATTTATTGAGTATTTGAGAAATTTATTTGAGGCAAGAACGAGGAAAAATGATTTTTTGAATGATGGGACTTGATTGTGGTTTTTCTATGACGGATATGAGGTCGGGAGACGTTCCGCTTGCCATATAAAAATGATGGGTCTGGGCTTCAGATAAGTATTGAAGTGCCTTTAAAACTGACGGGTCTGGACTTCAGATAAGTACTGGAGTGTCTTTTCAACCTAGTACTAGTGTTTATTAGCTTGATCAAGCGACATGAGGTTGAGGGACCACAGTCGAGGAACGGAATTCACAAGGAAAATGTTTTAGAAAGATCATTTTATTATGCAAAGAATTTTTAGTCATTTTGAACATGAAATGTTTTAATGCACATCTTTTAAGTCAATAAACTATTTTAAGTAGAAATATTTCAAAGAAAATAGACTGTATATATTTTCTCATTTTTGCATGCTACCATGAAGAGATGATAGCTTGCTAACAAAAAAAAATAGTAAAGTAACATTAGTATATCTTAATATATAATGTGGGCCGATAATATTAGCACCTATCGTGGACATCTGTCTGTGCACCTGGTAATGTGGTAGCATCAGGAAGTGTCATGTCACCAGGTGCCCACGGTAGGTGCTCACAGTATCAAAAATTATATATATATATATATATATATATTTCTTATGCATGAGAATTTTTATGACGTAGACATATTTTACGTTGTCATGCATGTTTATTTTATTGATCAAAACTTTTATTATTCTTCGAAACATTATGATAATGACTTACTATTATTGCTTCATTTACAAATATTTTTATCACCTATCATGTGAGAGTTAGTATTTTAAATAAAAATATATATCTAGTATTTTATTTCCGCACTTAAGATTCCTTTTAAAACAAATATAATTTAAGAAGTGAAGGACTGTTTCAGATCTGATGCAACATCTACATCAAGACAAAACTCAATTTAAGCAAAGGTTGCAGCACATTAAATGAAGAGGAGCTTAAAGTCAACAAAGCCTGCAAAGCATTAAATGACAAATGACACAAGGTACAAAACTGTCAGAACTTTTCAGAAGCCTTTACAACAACTACATCTTTGTGTCCAACGGATAGAATTTCACAAGAGGCTAAAACAGCAGCAAGAAGCAAGCAGCAAAAGAGAATTTTTCAAGTAGAGAATAGAGCGAAACAAAATACAAGTGCAGAGAGGCACAAAACAGAGGGAAGAAAACATCAAGGAACAGCTTTCAGAGAAGCACTTCCCAGTGTGTGAGAAAACAGCCGAGAGAGTGAACTTATACTGTATATTTCTCACACAAGGATTCACTCACATATGAGAGCAGTGAGCTTAACAGAATAGTTGAGTGAATCACAAACACAACATTCATTGTTGTCTTTCGCACTGAGACGTTAAAGAAGTGTATGTAGCCTTTCTCACAGAGGCATAAAATAAGTGAGTTAGACACACGCAGCTTGCGGGCTGATGTGCAGTGATGTTGCTAGGAGTTATTGCGGCTGCTGGTCGTAGGAGTGGGTTGCAGCGATGGTCGTTGTAATCAAAGATTTCTAGTGGAATCCTTCCCGATTGCGAAAGAATAGGAGATGTAGGAGATTGAGCTCCGAACTTCCATAAACAAATTGCAGCGTATTTTCTTTACTGCTTACTGCCCATACAATCTGCATACATGAGTTTAAAACCTGTTTATTTAGCTTCCAATTTACAGAGGGTAGTTCAGTTTTATTTCCGCATGATTTTTTTATCATACTTGATCTACTTCTCGGTGCTCAAAATCTTTCAAGAACATGAGCTATTGCAGCTCGAGATTTAACAGACCTGATCACACGACCAGCTCGCAGCGTGGCTGCGAGCTGGTACCAGCTTAGGCGCGATATGGTTGCTGGTTGCGTGATGATTTTCTAAGTACATTTAAAATGCACGTAACTTCCAGGTTTGGTCTTTGGGCTATGTGAGAGCCTACGTGAGTTGTTGCAGAGCTCATGAACACCCCAGTACATCGATCCTATCATGTTCTATGACCAATACTTAACTGCGGATGTGCGATCCCAACTGAAGAGAGAGTTTTTGACTTTGAAGCAAGGAGACCTTTCGGTGAGGGATTATATTCGTAAGTTTGAATTGGGATGATATTTTGTGCCATTAATTGGTAGAGATGCTGAAGAAAAGCTCCGGCATTTTGTGGATGGATTAATACTGTGAGGATTGAGAGTTTAGAATTGTGACTAATTGGTTGGATTGGGATTAATCACGTGATTTTGAGGTTTCTGCTGAAATTTTGAGCGTCGCGTTAAGTTTTGGGAATTTCCTACCGTAGCGATTTTGGATCAAAAATGTCAGCAGCAGGTTACTGTAGCTCCTGCTGGTGGAATTTGAAATCAGCAGAGATGACGTCAGCGTGACGCATGAAGATCTGCTGGTTTTGGTTTGAATTGAAGCTGCTGCTGGTAGACATCGCGCGTAGTGTGAGATTGAGCGGGGAAGTGACGCGTGTTAGTCAACGTTTTGGAATGTTGACTATTGAATTCAGCAGATGCGTTTGTGAAAGAGATCAGCAGATGAGTAATTGTCGCGAGAGCTGTCGATAGATATGATGACGTAGGCGTGACGTATTACTTGCTGCTGGTAGTAGTTGCGTTAGGTTGATTGCTGCTGATCAGCAGACGCGCAAATACTAGCGTTGAGAAGCGGCGTCGTTTGAGTTAGTGGAAACGCTGCGTTTTGAGCTTTTCGTTGAGAGTTCAGCAGATGCGCAATTTCAAAGGCGTCGAGATGCGTCGTCGTTTTGAGAACTTCGCGCGATCAGCAGATGGTTTGTTTTGCTTGCGAGAGTTGTTGCTGCTGATATTTGCTACGGTGTCGTTTTGAAGTGCTT
>KV003927.1:23220-37966 GCA_001598015.1 Dorcoceras hygrometricum | reverse complement strand
GCATCCTCGACTGGTTAAATATAACGCTGAAGCTCTCGTCTAGATGTACTATAGCTGCCTGCTGGTAAATTGCGACTGCTGGTTATCAACGCAAAGAGCATCTGCTGAATCTTTGGCGCGAAGGCAAAACGCTGTCGTATTAACTTATGTAAACGACATCGTTTTGATCTACTCTAACACAAATACCAACTGCTGGTTGCACTGTAGCTCTCTGCTGATAGATCTTCCTGTACGACGTCGCTTCTCTCTTGCGCTTCTCTTCACAACTGCTGAACTCTAACCATCTACTGATTCTTTAGCACGACGTCGCTTTCTTCACTGTTAGGTTTGCCGTTGTCAGCTTCTTGTTCAACATTGCTCATCAGCTGTCAACAGATTCGTCAACAGTAATTAGAATCGCGACTGCTAACAGATTCGTCAACAGTAATATGAAGCGCGCGACTGCTAACAGATTCGTCAACAGTAATTAGAATCGCGACTGCTAACAGATTCGTCAACAGTAATATGAATCGCGACTGCTAACAGATTCGTCAACAGTAATATGAATGGCAACTGCTGACAGCTTCGTGAATAGTAACTGACAACAGCTTCTTCAACAGTAACTTGCGACTGGAATCTTCTTCTACGACGTCGCTTTATCTCTTGCGCTTGCAGCTGGTCTTCTCATCGTTCCAGTTGGTTCACTATGCTCTAGCTGGTTCAACTTGGCCTCCGCCTGATTACGAACAACTGATTCAACTTTGGACGTCTCCATTGCTAATCCAGCTGCCGTCTAAATGAATGCACCAAACCAACTGCTGAACTTAATCCTGTCAAACCATCTGCTGGACAGATTACTGCTACTGATGATCTTCTTCTTCGTTCCTGGAATCTGCACACTTACGTGGAATTGCTAGAAACACAATAACAGGTTTTGTGTAATTCAAAACTTAATCAGGATCTGTCAAAACAGATCCATCAATCTCTCCCTTTTTGATTTACACAAAACCTTAAATCAACGATACATGTTCTAACAATTCTCTCCCTTTTTGTGGGAATCAAAAAGAGATCGAACTGCTGGTCTTCCCAATATTTAAAACAAAACTCTCCCTACACTGTTACAACAAAAACTACGTAACAGCAGGAGTTTTAAATTTGAAAAACAAAACCAGCTTTTGGGAAGCACCGTATGCAAGAACTGTATGATTTTGAAACTGAACTGGTGCATAGCTCAAATTATCAAAGACAGCGACGCCACTCTCCCTGTCTTTTATAACATAAGCTCAAAACATTTTAAAAACAAAGATTTTGCACCAGCTGGAAACCCGCAAAACAGAACATTTTAAAACAAAACATAGCATCGAAAAATTGTTTCAAATAACAAGTGCTACTGAGTTACTTAAATATATGGAGAACCAGTACAGATAACAGCTCAGATTTTCATACTTCTATTTCGCCCCATGTGGTTGTCACCGAGCCTCGCTCCAAGTGATCTTACAGCACAACGAAGATAGAAGCTTGGCATCCGCACGGGACTCGCGCATCCCGTGACAGTTCATCAATAGAAAACCGGTTCTATATTAAAACAGATTAACTGGCCTTCATAAACAAGCTCCTCAAAACAGTTAAAACATTTAAAACATAGCACATGTGTTTTAAAATCAGTGCTCGTTCAAGAACAACCTGCTCTGATACCAATTGTTGGTCCCTAAAAACAACTTAAACAGCTCTGATACCAATTGTTGGTCCCTGTTTTTCAAAGGAAACATCAGCAGCCGCTGTTTAAAAGACATTAAAAAAAAATTTCACGCTGCTAATACGGAGCTGCAATAGCTCAAGGTTCTTGAACATTTGAAATCACAGAGCACCGGAGACAGATCTGGTATGATTTAAAAATCATGCGGAAAATACCAGAACTGAATCCTAATATTTTAAAACGATTCAAACATATTTATGTTGCACATAAATCTGTTCGAAACTGTGCAAGTGCTTGTGTGCTAACTGTATGCGATGCTAAGTATAAAATGCAAGTGCTGAAAGCTTTAAAGAAATGGACCGATACACAGCAGATTTGTTTCTGGAAGTTCGGACCTCAATGTCCTACATCTCCCCTTCTTCAACCTCGGAAGGATCCACTAGAAGATTTGATCTTACAACTCGTGTACAAACCCGATCCCACAACCAGCAGTTGTGAGAACTCCTAGACTTCAAAAATGCACACCAGCCGCAACTGTGTGACTAACTACATACACATGAGTTTTGCGTCATCGTGCTTGGACGGGACCTGTGTTGGAAAGGTTTTGAGATTCATTCACTATACAATGAATGTGAATGAATCTCTGTGTGTGAGAATTACAGTGTACGCACAACTCTCAAAAGATACATCTCACACACTAGGGAAGTGCTCCTAAATGAGCTAATACAGATTCAGCAGTCGACACAATAAGCTCCTCTCAAGAATGATTGTCGACTGCTTCATCTTCCTGTGTTATTCCCTTTCGTTGTTGTCTCCTATTGATTTTTCTTTTCTGTGCAACAACAACTCTCACGACTTCAGCTTTCTCTCTGAGTCTTCTTTTCACACTCGTCAACCTTCTTCCTTCAAAACTTCTCCCTTAAATAGCCTCTGTTCGAATATAGCCGTTAGATAGATTCCAAATCTCTTCTGCGCTTGTCAAGGCTAATTCGTCGTCCTCTTTCCATTTCCGTGCAACGCTCCTCTGTATATTGTACTATTTCCCAGAATAGTACAAATCTTGTTCCCTTGAATTGAGGCAATTGCACTACTCTATTTCAGCCATTGATTCTTTCCATCTTGAACGTTGATTGCTTGCAACGGCTGATACTTCAAATACTGCGACTGGATACGCAAAGCTTGCGACTGGATTCATAGAGCTGAAGCTTGCTTGGGACTGGTACAACATCTTGCGACTGAATGCATAGCAACAGCTGGTTCATTGAAGCTCTCGACTGGATGAGCTATTGCTTTCGTCTGGATGTACTGTCGCTACCAACTGCTGGTTAGCATTTGATTTGCACTCCAACTGGTCATCATTTGATTTGCACCAGCTGGTTGTCTTTACGCATCGGCTGAACCATCTTTATGTACCAGCTGGTCCTCATCATTCCAGCTGATCTTTTCTTCATCTTAGCGCCTCTGCTGAATTCTTAGCGCGAAGGCAAAACGCTGTCGTACCAACTTATGTAAACGACATCGTTTTGCTATCGCTAACTTGAGTCCCCTCGACTGGTTGCACAGTAGCTGCCTGCTGGTCATTCTTAGAAGAAGTACCTGCTGGTTCTTTGTAAGTCCAAGACGCCGTCGTTTCTCTTAAGTCAAGCGTTGTCGTTTTGCAATCCTTAGCAAAACACGCTATCCACCAAATTCTTGCGCCTGCTGGTCATTGCCATCGCAAAATCTTCCTGCTGATTCTTATCGCGAATGCAAAACGCTGTCGTTCCAACTTATTCAAGCGACATCGTTTTGCAATCGCCAACTTCACATATCATCTGCTGAATCTTTGTCTTTGCGCTTCTGCTGAATCCATTCCACTGTAGCCATCTGCTGAACTCTAACCATCTGCTGATTCTTTAGCACGACGTCGCTTTCTTCACTGTTACGTTTGCTGTTGTCAGTTTCTTGTTCAACATTGCTCATCAGCTGTCAACAGCTTCTTGAATAGCGACTGTCAATGGATTCGTCAATAGTAATTAGAATCGCGACTGCTAACAGATTCGTCAACAGTAATATGAAGCGCGACTGCTAACAGATTCGTCAACAGTAATATGAATCGCGACTGCTAACAGATTCGTCAACAGTAATATGAATCGCGACTGCTAACAGATTCGTTAACAGTAATATGAATGGCAACTGCTGACAGCTTCGTGAATAGTAACTGACAACAGCTTCTTCAACAGTAACTTGCGACTGTAATCTTCTTCTACGACGTCGCTTTATCTCTTGCGCTTGCAGCTGGTCTTCTCATCATTCCAGCTGGTTCACTATGCTCCAGCTGGTTCAACTTGGCCTCCGCCTGATTATAAACAACTGATTAAACTTTGGACGTCTCCATTGCTAATCCAGATGCCGTCTAAATGAATGCACCAAACCAACTGCTGAACTTAATCTTGTCAAACCATCTGCTGGACAGATTACTGCTGATCTTCTTCTTCGTTCCTGGAATCTGCACACTTACGTGGAATTGTTAGAAACACAATAACAGGTTTTTTGTAATTCAAAACTTAATCAGGATCTGTCAAAACAGATCCATCAGTGGCTACGGCACATCACTGGTTTGTTCGATCGTGTTCGGTATGATGATGTGCTTCAGTTAAGTTTGACGACCTTCCAGCTGAGGAAGAGTGCAGAGCATTGGTGGCGTGGCGCTTCGAGGACGCTAGAGGAGACCGGTGTGGAGATTTCTTGGGATAGCTTTTGTGTTGCCTTCCGGCAGGAGTACGTCCCGGAGTCATACGTGAACGCTCGTGAGCGAGAGTTCGATCATTTGGAGCAAGGTATGATGTCTATGCGAGAGTATGCTCGATTGTTTTCTTCCCTTTTGGCGTATGTCCCGCATGTTGCTGGCCGGGAGAGGGCCAAGAGGACTAAGTTTATTGAGGGTTTGAACGAAGAGCTGTATTCGATGGTGCTGACGAGCAAACCGAAGAGTTATGCTGAAGCAGTGGACAATGCAATCGATATTGAGGAAGGTCTGCGGAGCCGGAGGTCGCGTGCTAGGCCTCAGGGTGCTCAGGGTGGTCGTCCCACTGTTCAGGGAGCGCAGTCTTCTCAGTCTTCGCAGTCAGCTCATCAACCCCAGCAGCAGCGTGGCGTTCTGTGGACGGCAGGCATTCGTCGACTCAGTGTACTGGTGTGCAGGGCTCGTGTAATATCTGTGGTCAGTATGGGCATTTCACTAGAGTTTATCCGTCGGCTGGATCGCAGCAAGCCTCAGCCCCACCTCAGGGTCGAGGAGGATCATCTAGGGGTCGTTCCCCTCAGTTTCCGCAGCCTAGGGTTGGAGAGACGCAGTTTAGACAGTTTCAACTTCCTGGTCCGTCGCGTTTCGGACAGTCGTCTCAGCAGCATTTCTCTGGACCCCAACATGCTCAAGCGAATGCTATTACTAGGGAGAAAGTGGAGGAGACGCCGAGCATGGTGATTTCAGGTACATGCCTTGTCTTTGATTTTCCTGCACAAGTGTTTTTTGACACTGGCGCATCACATTCGTTTATTTCTGATGCATTTGTGGTCGAGCATTGTCTGTATACCACCTCTTTGCGCGATGTTGTGTCTGTTTCTACTCCTGGCGGCGTGAGCCTATTCTCCCAGGAAGTTTTGTTGAATGGCGTTCTGAGGTTTGGTGAGCATGTGCTAGTAGCGAATTTGATTCGTTTGATGTTGTGGGATTTCGACTGCATAGTGGGAATGGACGTGTTGTCCAGCTGTAGGGCCTCCGTGGATTGTTTCCATGGGATCGTGCGTTTTAGGCCTCAGTCCGGTGAGAAATGGAATTTATACGGTACTGATTCCCAGTCAAAGATTCCGTTGGTCTCAGCGATGGAGATGTTCAGCTTGTTGTCGGTGGAGAACGTTGGTTTTATTATTTAGGCATTGGATGCATCTTCTTATTCGCATGTGCAGCTCAGCGATGTTCCTGTGGTGCGTCATTTTCCTTATGTGTTTCCGGAGGATATTCCTGGTTTTCCTCCGAGGAGGGAGATTGACTTTAGCATTGAGCTGGTGCCTGGCACAGCTCCGATTTCACGTGCACCGTATCGTTTATCGCCTGCTGAGTTGAGAGAGCTCAAGGTTCAATTGGATGATTTACTGGAGAAAAGTTTTATTAGACCTAGCATGTCGCCGTGGGGAGAGCCTATCTTGTTTGTCAAGAAGAAGGATGGCACAATGAGAATGTGCATCGACTTCCTTTAGCTGAACAAAGTTACTGTTAAGAATAAGTACCCGTTGTCGAGGATTGATGACTTGTTTGACCAGTTTCAAGGTTCTGCTGTATATTCGAAGATCGATTTACGTTCAGGGTACCATCAGTTGAGAGTTAGAGATCAAGATGTCGCAAAGACTGCTTTTCGTACTAGGAATGGGCACTATGATTTTCTGGTAATGCCGTTCGAATTGACAAATACCCCTGCAGTCTTCATGGATTTGATGAACCGAGTCTTCCGCGAGTTTATAGATCAGTTTGTGATAGTGTTCATCGACGACATCTTGGTGTATTCGAAGACTCCTTTGGAGCACAAGGAGCATTTGAGAGTTGTTCTTCAGACGTTGAGGGACTCGCAGCTGTATGCTAAATTCTCTAAGTGCGAGTTCTGGTTGGACCGCGTCATGCTTTTGGGTCATGTGATTTCAGCGGATGTCATTTCTGTGGATCCCAGTAAGGTAGATGCCTTTTTGAACTGGGAGCGACCTAGGAATGTGTCTGAGGTTCGTAGTTTCTTGGGTCTGGCTGGCTATTACCGTCGTTTTATAAAGCGTTTCTCTAGTATAGCTAGGCCGATGACTCAGCTGACTCAGAAAGACAAGCGGTTCGTTTGGACTGAGCAATGCGAGAATGCTTTTCAATTGCTCAAAGAGAAGTTGACTACTGCGCCTGTGTTGGATCTGCCGTCTGGATCAGGTGGTTATGTCGTAAGTTCCGATGCTTCGCTCAATGGATTGGGCTGTGTGTTGATGCAGCATGGTTGGGTCATTGCGTATGCTTCACGACAGTTGAAACCGCACGAGACTCGATAACCCAGTTCATGATCTGGAGCTAGCAGCTATGATCTTTGCGTTGAAGATTTGGCGCCACTATCTGTATGATGAGCATTTTGTGGTATATTCGGACCACAAGAGTTTGCAGTAGACACAGTGTTCATCCTGGTGCACGGAAGATGTACCATGCGTTGAAGCCGCACTTCTGGTGGGCTGGTTTGAAGAGCGACGTTTCTTGTTTTGTTGCTCGTTTCTTGAACTGTCAGCAGGTTAAGGCTGAGAGGATGAGACCTGGTGGTTTGTTGCAGAGTTTGGAAGTGCCCCAATAGAATTGGGAGTACATAGCGATGGATTTTGTGACGCATTTGCCTCGTTCCAGCAGAGGTTGCGATTTGATTTGGGTTGTAATCGACAGATTGTCGAAATATGCACACTTTATTTGTGAGGATTGAGAAATTCAATTAGTAATTAATCGGTTTTTGGTAGGATTAGTTACGGGTTGAGTTGTTGAATTTCTCTAAGTTTTGGATTCAATCGTAGCGAATTTTGGTGCAAAGCTGTTAACAGCACGCTACTGTAGCTCGCTGCTGGTGGATTTTGAATCAACAGAGATGACGTAAGCGTGACGCAATGAGATCTGCTGGTGTGTGTATGCGTCGACTGGATTTGATGTAGTAGGCGCAGCGGCATCGTTTGATTTAGTGAATCGATGCGTTTTGAGTATTGCGTCTGGAACCAGTCGCGGGAGGAATTGTGTTGCGACTGGGTGACCAGCTGCTGGTAGCGATACTCGCGTGTGTAACGGCGTCGTTTAGATTAGTTGATGCGTCGTCGTTTTGTGGTACTTTGCGTAACCAGTCGACTGGTGTTTGTTTGAAGAGATTATACCAGCTCTTGGTCTCACTTCATGCGAAACATGTTGTTTGCTGGTGTATCGCTACGGCGTCGTTTGAGTTAGTTAAACGCCGCGTTTTGGATTGTTGCGACTGGATAGTGGCAACTGGAGAGTTGCGACTGGATAGTGGCGACTGGATAGTTGCGACTGGATTGTTGCGTCTGGTTGTTGCGTCTGGTTGTTGCGTCTGGTTGTTGCGACTGGTTTGTTGAAGGAAGCATGAGTGCCAGTCGTAAGATTTCTACTGTTCACGTCGACTGGATTAGTGATCAGCAGACGAGAGAATTGAGATATATTAACATATGTGTTGAGTTACACTTAGAATATTTGGCACCCGATATTCTTATTCTCTTCCTCCTTGGCAACCCTAAACTTGCTACTGTCCGCCGTCACTTGTTACCACCAATTTTCCCGTCGATTCCAGCATTCATTTTCGAAGATCTTGGTAGCTTTGAACTCCCCTAGCTTAGCTCTTTCGCTGGCTACCCATTTTAGACTTTGAATTAACGCTGGATTGGAGGCGTGAAGTTGCTAGCGTTCGAAGCTTTTGGAGAAGAAAGTTGCGCCGTGTGTTGTCCTCCTAGCGTGAGCTTTTGGATTTAGTTCCCAAGATATTTGGTTGAGCTTTGCCGTGAAGTTTCAAAGGCCGTGAACTTGAGTTAGTTGCTGGCCGTGGCTTGTGAAAACGGTTAAGGTATATTGAAGCAGTTGAGGTACGAATTGAGCAGCTCTTTATGGCTTGAAGCGTGAACATGGCCGTATATCTTGCTGTGAAACTTATTCGTATGTTTCTGTGATATTACGTGAAACTGAATGGATGTATTGATTGTCATATGTCTGGTTTACGTATTTTTGAATGATAGTATGCATTGAGCATTGTTATGTGATTGTCATACATGCATACATATTGAGCCTGACAGATTTGGTTGATTGACCTGATTGAGAGCAGCGTTGTGACCGGCAAACTGTTGAGTTGTGCGGAATGGTCCAATGCTATCATCGGAGTGGTGGATCGACGGAGTTGTCGTATCGGAATACCACTAAGTTGTGATGGGCTGACGGCCGGAATATCACAGACTGATGATTACCACCGGCGGACTTGCTGTGAGTGGTATAGAGACTTGATTGATTGACGTGCCAGTTGACTTACTGGTCTAGCTATCCGATTCTTTGATAGCCCTCATGCATTCATAGCATTGATTTATGGCATGTTGCATGTTTTGCCGTTTGATGGCTCTTCGTACTGAGGCTTGACCTCGTATTTGTTTTCCTGCTTTTGTTGTTTGGGTCTGTGTTACCCATTTGTAGGACCATCAGGTAACCAAGCTGGATAGAGTGGAGGTTCAGCTGGTCGATCCCCATTTTCCTTGAGTCCCAGTATATTGTATTATGTATTGATCCGGGGGATGTCCCGAGATTCTATGTATTTGGGGATCTGTTTATGAATTGAGATTTGATGTTACCTGCATTGTATAAGTTTGAGATAACTTATATTTTGAGTATGGATATTTTGAATGATAATTTTAAGTTCAGGCCTAAACTATTTCGAAAAAAAATTTTAAGCCCTGATTTTTAGCTTCCGTATTTATGCGCTTATATTGTGTTAATTGAGAATAATTAGCACGGAGCCTAACATTTTTGGTATCAGATCTTAAACTGGGATAAGCTCGATTTCTTTTGATCACACTCGAGTCTAGGCACAGAGTTTTGCTTTGATTTTGATTGACTCTGTGACTTATGTGATTATTATCTGCCTTGATATGATATCTGTTGTTAGCCTTACCTCTAGACTTGTTTAGATGCCGCCGAGACGAGGTAGATCTAGACGTTCTGCTGAGGGGTCTAGGGCTCCAGATAGTGATGATGATGTTCATCGGGTGGATGATGTGACTCGCCGGATAGGTGAGATGGAACTAGTCTTAGCACGATTTCAGCGTACGAACCCTCCGACTTTTGATGCTATCGAGGGTGGTGCTTCTGCTGAGGCTTGGCTGGTTCAGATGGAGGAGCTATTCGATACTTTGGAGTATGCTCCGGAAAAGAGACTGAAGTTAGCAGTGCTGCAGTTGAGGGAGAACGCGCAGCGCTGGTGGAGAAGCACTTCTAGGATGCTTCGTGATAGTGGGGCAGTGATCACCTGGGAGGGCTTCTGTGAGGCGTTTCGTCAGGAATATACCCCAGAGTCTTACTTCGCCAGTCGAGAGCGAGAGTTCGACAACCTGAAGCAGGGTAATATGAGAGTGGCCGAGTATGCGAGGCAGTTTTCTGCGCTGTTGGTGTACATGCCAGCTGTAGCAAACCAAGAGCGAACGAAGAGGAACAAATTCTTGAAGGGCTTGAGACCTGATCTTTATCGGATGGTGTTGTCTGGGTCCCCGGCGACCTTTATGGAAGCTGTGAACAATGCGGTTGATATTGAGGAGAGTTTGTTGGATCCCGAGGCTCCGGTGCATCAGAAGACTGGGCGTGCTTCGCAGCCGGTGCAGGATGTGCCGCAGTCGTATCAGTCTCCTCAGGGGTCACAGCAGTCGAGTCGCCATCAGTTTCGACCTAGAGGGAAGCAATTCAAGAAGAAGGGCAACTCGAGTTCCTCTGGTTCAGCGAGTTTTGGTTCTGGCAGTAGTTCTGGCGGAGGATTTGTGGACAGTGCGGAGGGAGACATCTGACTTCGCAGTGTCGTGGAGGATTTTGTAGTCAGTGCGGAGGGAGACACGAGACTTCGCAGTGTCGTGGAGTTAGAGGTTCTTGCCATCGTTGTGTTCAACCGGGACATTTTGCTAGAGTGTGTCCTTTGTTGAGAGGTCAGTCTTCGATTCCTTCGCAGCAGGCCCAGGCTGATACCCTGACGAGAGAACAGGCTGAGGAGACACCTGATATGGGTATTGCAGGTACATGCTCTATTTATGATTATCCTGCGAGAGTCTTATTTGACACTGGTGCATCACACTCTTTTATATCTGAGATGTTTGTGTTTGAGCGTGGGTTGAGTTCTTCCCCACTGTGTGATGTTGTTTCCGTGTCTACTCCTGCTGGTGTGAATCTATGGTCCAGAGAGGTAATAGTTGATTGCCTGATTAGGTTTGATGAGCATGTTCTGAGGACCAATCTGATTGTTTTGGGAATTAGAGACTTCGATTGTATCTTGGGAATGGACGTGTTATCTAGCTATAAGGCTACTGTTGATTGTTTCAATGGTGTGGTGAGATTTCGCCCTGATACGGGTGAGAGGTGGGATTTCTACGGCACGGATTCGAGGTCGAAGATTCCCCTAGTGTCCGTTATGGAGATGTTTAGCCTGTTATCGCTAGGTAACGCTGGATTCATGATCTATGCACTCGACGGTTCCCAAGAGCAGCGATTGGAGATGAGTGATATTCCGATCGTTAGAGAGTTTCCCGACGTGTTTTCGGATGAGATTCTTGGATTTCCTCCGAGACGAGAGATCGACTTCAGTATCGAGTTGGTGCCCGGTACCGCCCCGATTTCTAGAGCTCGTATCGGTTGGCGCCAGCAGAGTTGAGAGAGCTGAAGGATCAGCTGAGTGATCTTTTAGAGAAAGGCTTCATTCGACCGAGCATGTCGCCTTGGGGAGCTCCGATTTTATTTGTGAAAAAGAAAGATGGCACTATGAGGATGTGTGTGGACTTCAGACAGTTGATAAAGCAACAGTGAAGACAAGTAGTCCTTTGCCGAGGATTGATGACTTGTTCGATCAGTTGCAGGGATCGGTCGTATACTCGAATATTGATTTGCACTCTGGTTATCATCAGTTGCAGCAGACGTGGCGAAGACAGCTTTTCGGACTCGATATGGGCATTATGAGTTCCTGGTCATGCCGTTTGTATTGACGAATGCCCCAGCTGTTTTCATGGATTTGATGAATCGCGTCTTCAGCGAGTATATTGATCGGTTTGTGATCGTCTTCATTGATGACATCTTGATCTACTCGAAGAGCATGAGAGAGCATGAGGAACATTTGAGACTGGTGTTGCAGCGATTGAGAGATTCGCAGCTTTATGCCAAGTTCAGCAAGTGTGAATTTTGGCTTGATCGGATTATCTTTTCGGGTCATGTGATTTCAGCACAAGGGATTTCGGTAGATCCAAGCAAGGTCTAAGCAGTTCTTAACTGGGAGAGACCTCGAAATGTTTCCGAGATCCGTAGCTTTTTGGGATTGGCTGGCTATTACAGGAGTTTCATTGAGAAGTTTTCTTCGATAGCTAAGCCTATGACTCAGTTGACTCAGAAGGATAAGAGATTTGAGTGGACTGATGAGTGCGAGTACAGCTTTCAGACGTTGAAGGAGAAGTTGACTACTGCTCCTGTGTTGGTTTTACCGTCTGGATCTGTAGGATTCGTCGTGTGCTCCGATGCTTCTCTCAATGGTTTAGGATGTGTTTTGATGCAGAACGGGTACGTGATTGCCTATGTGTCTCGACAGTTGAAGCCTCACGAGACGAGGTACCCTGTGCACGATTTGGAGTTGGCTGCGATAGTGTTTGCCTTGAAGATTTGGCGACATTATCTTTATGGTGAAGAATTTGTGGTGTACACCGACCACAAGAGCTTGAAATATATTTTCACGCAGTCAGATTTGAACATGAGGCAGCGACGATGGATGGAATTGCTCAAGGACTTTAACTGTGAGATTCAGTACCAGCCTGGGCGGATGAACTCAGTAGCAGATGCTTTGAGTAGAAAGACCCAGCCTGCGATGCTTTCGTTTTTGAGTGTTTCAAAAGTTCATGAGGAGTTGAGTACTTCTGGTTGGCGATTCCAGCCGGGTGATCAATATTTCTTTGTTTCTTCTCTTCAGGTGGAACCGTAGATTGTGGTGAACATCAGGGAGGCGCAGAGGACTGATCCCTATATCCATGAGTTGAGGATTAAGGCCCAGAATGGTCAGTCTGATGATTTATCTGTTTCTCCGGATGGATGTTTGAGTTTTATAGGGAGATTAGTGGTTCCGAACCTGATTGATTTGAAAGAGACCATCATGAATGAAGCGCATTGTAGTCGATACAGTGTGCATCCGGGTGAGAGGAAGATGTACCATGCCTTGAAGTCTCACTACTGGTGGGCAGGTATGAATAGCGACATTTCTGCTTTTGTTGCTAGATGTTTGAATTGCCAGCAGGTCAAGGCTGAGAGAATGACACCTGGTGGATTGCTCCAGAGTTTAGAGGTGCCCCAATGGAATTGGGAGCATATCGCCATGGATTTCTTGACTCATCTACCTCGATCGAGCAGGGGATGTGATGCTATTTGGATTGTGATTGATAGACTTTCGGGCAGGTATGAATAGCGACATTTCTGCTTTTGTTGCTAGATGTTTGAATTGCCAGCAGGTCAAGGCTGAGAGAATGACACCTGGTGGATTGCTCCAGAGTTTAGAGGTGCCCCAATGGAATTGGGAGCATATCGCCATGGATTTCTTGACTCATCTACCTCGATCGAGCAGGGGATGTGATGCTATTTGGATTGTGATTGATAGACTTTCGAAGTCAGCCCATTTCATTCCCTATGATGTGAGGTGTTCTATGAAGAAAATGGCGAAGTTGTACATCGACCATGTGGTTAGATTGCATGGAGTTCCGGTTTCGATAGTGTCCGACAGAGATCCGAGATTCACCTCTCGATTTTGGAAGAGTTTGCAAGCAGCTATGGGTTCGAGATTGGCTATGAGTACGGCCTATCACCCACAGACAGACGGACAGTCTGAGCGGACTATCCAAACTTTAGAGGATATGCTGCGAGCAGTAGTGATGGATTTCAGCAGTGGCTGGCAGGATTCGCTTTCCTTGGTTGAGTTTGCGTATAACAACAGCTACCAGGTGACCATTGGAATGGCTCCGTTTGAGGCGTTGTATGGTCGAAAGTGTAGATCCCCGATTTGTTGGGAAGAAGTTGGCGAGAGACAGCTTTCTACACCGGAGTTTGTTCAGCACATGAAGGATCACATTGACTTGATTCGGAGTAGAATGAAGGCTGCACAAGATAGATATGCGAGCTATGCTAATAGAAGACGCAGACCTTTGGAGTTTGAGGTTGGCGACCGAGTGTTTCTCAAGATTTCTCCTTTCAAGAGCGTGATGAGATTCAGATTTAAAGGCAAGTTGGCTCCCAGATTTGTTGGTCCTTTTGAGAGTTGAGCGGATTGGACAGTTGGCTTATAGATTGAGGCTGCCCGAGGAATTAGCAGCGATGCATGATGTTTTTCATGTGTCTATGTTGAGAAAATATGAGCCAGATCCGTCCCATGTTTTAAGAACCGACGAGGTTGAGCTGGATTCTGCCTTGAGCTATGTCGAATATCCGGTGCAAATTCTAGATAGGTAGGAGAAACAGCTGAGAAACAAGATTATACCATTGGTGATGGTCCAATGGAGCAAGCATGGCCGAGAAGAAGCAACCTGGGAAGTGGAAGAGAAGATGAGACAAGATTGGCCTCATATATTTGAGCACTGATTGTGCAGATTCTTCCAGGTAAATTGCTGGTTTTTGCTTCAAATTTGAGTAATGTTTGTGCTGATTTGCATGTTTGAATGTTCTGCCCTTGTTTACCTTTGATTTCGAGGACGAAATCTCTTAATGTGGGGAGAATGTGAGGATTGAGAAATTCAATTAGTAATTAATAGGTTTTTGGTAGGATTAGTTACGGGTTGAGTTGTTGAATTTCTCTAAGTTTTGGATTCAATCGTAGCGAATTTTGGTGCAAAGCTGTTAACAGCACGCTACTGTAGCTCGCTGCTGGTGGATTTTGAATCAGCAAAGATGACGTAAGCGTGACGCAATGATATCTGCTGGTGTGTGTATGCGTCGACTGGATTTGATGTAGTAGGCACAGCGGCGTCGTTTGATTTAGTGAATCGATGCGTTTTGAGTATTGCGTCTGGAACCAGTCGCGGGAGGAATTGTGTTGCGACTGGGTGACCAGCTGCTGGTAGCGATACTCGCGTGTGTAACGGCGTCGTTTAGATTAGTTGATGCGTCGTCGTTTTGTGGTACTTTGCGTAACCAGTCGACTGGTGTTTGTTTGAAGAGATTTATACCAGCTCTTGGTCTCATTTCATGCGAAACATGTTGTTTGCTGGTGTATCGCTACGGCGTCATTTGAGTTAGTTAAACGCCGCGTTTTGGATTGTTGCGACTGG
>KV003927.1:0-23133 GCA_001598015.1 Dorcoceras hygrometricum | reverse complement strand
GAGAATTGAGATATA
The DNA here is from genome assembly GCA_001598015.1 of Dorcoceras hygrometricum. Taxonomy (NCBI): domain Eukaryota; kingdom Viridiplantae; phylum Streptophyta; class Magnoliopsida; order Lamiales; family Gesneriaceae; genus Dorcoceras; species Dorcoceras hygrometricum. The sequence continues at coordinate 23,118 of KV003927.1, read as the reverse complement.
TTAACATAAGTGTTGAGTTACACTTAGAATATTTGGCACCCGATATTCTTATTCTCTTCCTCCTTGGCAACCCTAAACTTGCTACTGTCCGCCGTCACTTGTTACCACCGATTTTCCCGTCGATTCCAGCATTCATTTTCGAAGATCTTGGTAGCGTTGAACTCCCCTAGCTTAGCTCTTTCATTGGCTACCCCTTTTAGACTTTGAATTAACGCTGGATTGGAGGCGTGAAGTTGCTAGCGTTCGAAGCTTTTGGAGAAGAAAGCTGCGCCGTGTGTTGTCCTCCTAGCGTGAGCTTTTGGATTCAGTTCCCAAGATATTTGGTTGAGCTTTGCCGTGAAGTTTCAAAGGCCGTGAACTTGAGTTAGTTGCTGGCCGTGGCTTGTGAAACCGGTTAAGGTATATTGAAGTAGTTGAGGTACGAATCGAGCAACTCTTTATGGCATGAAGCGTGTACATGGCCGTATATCTTGCTGTGAAAGTTATTCGTATGTTTCTGTGATATTACGTGAAACTGAATGGATGTATTGATTGTTATATGTCTGGTTTTACGTATTGTTGAATGATAGTATGCATTGAGCTTTGTTATGTGATTGTCATACATGCATACATATTGAGCCTGACAGATTTGGTTGATTGACCTGATTGAGAGCAGCGTTGTGACCGGCAAACTGTTGAGTTGTGCGGAATGGTCCAATGCTATCATCGGAGTGGTGGATCGACGGAGTTGTCGTATCGGAATACCACTAAGCTGTGATGGGCTGACGGCCGGAATATCACAGACTGATGATTACCACCGGCGGACTTGCTGTGAGTGGTATAGAGACTTGATTGATTGACGTGCCAGTTGACTTACTGGTCTAGCTATCCGATTCTTTGATAGCCCTCATGCATTCATAGTATTGATTTATGGCATGTTGCATGTTTTGCTGTTTGATGGCTCTTCGTACTGAGGCTTGACCTCGTATTTGTTTTCCTGCTTTTGTTGTTTGGGTCTGTGTTACCCATTTGCAGGACCATCAGGTAACCAAGCTGGATAGAGTGGAGGTTCAGCTGGTCGATCCCCGTTTTCCTTGAGTCCCAGTATATTGTATTATGTATTGATCCGAGGGATGTCCCGAGATTCTATGTATTTGGGGATCTGTTTATGAATTGAGATTTGATGTTACCTGCATTGTATAAGTTTGAGATAACTTATATTTTGAGTATGGATATTTTGAATGATGATTTTAAGTTCAGGCCTAAACTATTTCGAAAAAAATTTTTAAGCCCTGATTTTTAGCTTCCGTATTTATGCGCTTATATTGTGTTAATTGAGAATAATTAGCACGGGGCCTGACATTATTCCCTATGGTATGACGTTTTCATTGAAGAAAATGGCAAAACTGTACGTCGATTTTGTGTTTAGATTGCAGGGTGTGCCTATTTCGATCGTTTCAGACCGAGATCCAAGGTTTACTTCCAGGTTTTGGAAGAGTTTACAAGCAGCTTTGGGTACTAGATTGGCTATGAGTACAGCCTACCACCCCCAAACAGATGGTCAATCTGAGAGAACTATCCAGACGTTGGAGGATATGTTACATGCTGTTGTGATGGATTTTGGTGGTAGCTGGCAAGACGCGTTGTCTTTGGTTGAATTTTCCTACAATAACAGCTACCAAGTGACGATTGGTATGGCGCCGTTCGAGGCTTTGTCTGGTAGAAAGTGCAGATAGCCTGTATGTTGGGAAGAAGTGGGGGAGAAGCACCTGTCTTCCCCAGAATTTGTGCAGCAGATGAAGGATCATGTGGATCTTATTCGACAGCGGATGAAAGCTGCCCAGGATCGCCAAGCCAGTTATGCAAATAAAAAGCATCGACCTCTAGAGTTTAAGGTTGGTGATCAGGTGTTCCTTAAGTTTCTCCTTTCATAAGTGTTATGCGCTTTGGCCACAAGAGAAAGTTAGCCCCTCGTTACGTTGGACCGTATGAGATAGTTGAGAGGATTGGCCCTTTGGCGTATCGACTGTTGTTTCCACCTTAATTATCTTCTCTACATGATGTCTTTCATGTTTCCATGTTGAGGAAGTATGAGCCAGATCCGTCTCATGTGCTTAGAACTGACGAGGTGGAGCTAGATCAGACGTTGAGCTATGTTGAATATCCCTTGCAGGTCCTAGACAGAAAATAGAAACATTTGAGGAATAAAACCATTCCCTTGGTGATGGTTCAGTGGAGCAAACATGGTAGGGAAGAAGCTACTTGGGAGCTGGAAGAGAAGATGCAGCGTGAGTGGCTGCATCTGTTTGAGTAGTTGTTGTATTAGATTTCCAGTGGCTGTTAGTTTTTGGTTGTTCTTCTCCCTAGTTGTTGTTTGTTGTTTGCTCAGTTATATTGAACTCTTAGCTATGTGATAGGTGAATTTCTGTTTTGATATCTTGCTGTTGAGTTATTTTCCAGAATTGTTGTTTGATTTCGAGGACGAAATCCTGTTTTAGTGGGGGAGGAATGTGAGACCTAAAATTTAATAAAGATTAATTTGGTGGATTAATCGAATTTTAAGGAAATCAGATTTGTGCGTGAGAAATCTGGTTGTTCAGCTTTCTGTTTGAAGGCTTCGTTTGTATTTTTGGGTCAGATTTTATATTTGGAGCAGTTCCTGGAAGTTTTGATATTTTGAGTTTAGGATCAGATTTGTGGAGAGATCTGATCAAGTAGGAGAAATCTGCTAGTGCTAGTACTGTTTAGAAGTCTGCCAGCGTGTTTTAGTAGCGAGTGCAAAACGTCGTCGTTTAGATTAGTTGGTATGACGTCGTTTGGCCTAGCGCTAGTGAGAGATCTGCTGACGTAAGAGGATCTGTTGAATGTGGCGCGGGCATGATGCGACGCCGTTTCGCGGGAGCAGATGTCTTGGGAAAAGTCTGTTTGTTACTACCAACAGATGTCAACGCGAGTCAACGTTCCTGTAGTTGAGCGATCGCGTCAGCTGTTGGTATATCAGCTGTTGAATTTTGGTAGGAAGCAGCAGCAATGCTGACGTGGATTTCAGATTTTGTACTGTAGCGTGAGGCAGAAACTACGTCGTTTAGTTAAGTTGGAACGACAACGTTTTTGGTATAACGTTTAGCGTCAACTGTTGGTTGCGTGAGACATCTACTGTTGAGAGATCTGATGCATTGTTTTATTCAGCTGCTGGTTTGTGAATCAGCTGTTGGTAGCGAAGTGACGTGTCCCTCTGCGACGTCGTTTTGTTTAGTTTTTCGCTGTTTAGCGATAGGACTCTGCTGGTGTGAGATTTCAGCAGTTGGTTGGGAATATTAGTTGCGACAACTGATTTTGTCGGTGGAATATGTTCTTGTTTCTATCAGCTTTTGAGAAGCGTATTTAATAGAAAGCTGGGTCTTCGAATTAGTATGAGATCCCATACTTAGAATATTTTCCCCAATTGTCGATCTCTGTCGTGAACCCTAAGCACTGTTCACCGTAGCTTTTCTCCGACGATTTCCGCCGTTTCCGATCGTTGTTTTGCTTGGTTGAGGTAGCGTTGGACTCCTCTCGTGAAGGTGCTTCATCCTATACCGTTGTTGGAAGCTGTAATTAGATGGAAGCGAGATCGCGAAGCAGCACCAGTAGCCGTGCGTTCGTGTAGCTTCAGGTAGCGCTTCGATTATTTGATGAGATCTTACCTCGAGCGTTTATTTAAGCTTCCTGTTGAGTTAGATATGTAGGATAGTTCTGGTTGAGTTGTTGCTCCCAGTCTGTGATTCTGTGTTTAGCATCCCTTGAGAATTATGCTTTGTTGCTTCATTCAGGTTACATATCAGATTTCCGGGATGAGAATTATGCTTTGTTGCTTCATTCAGGTTACATATCAGATTTCTCGAGACCCCATGTGTGGTAATTTTTGCACAGAATATCGAGGTACGGATGTTGAGCTGGTTACAGCGTTGAGATTTGGCATGGATGAGTGTTGTGCTTGCTGTTGTGTTGTTCGTGTATGCTATTCAGTGTGTACTGCTTTCTGTTTTATGCATACACGCATTATACTCGTTGCATGCAGATCTCTATTGTTGCCGTGCCTTGCATTGTTTGAATTGTATGTGCTAGGGTGAAGATTTGTGAGCGGAGTGGGTAGCTCCCACACCTCACGCGTTTCTTCTCCCTGCTGGTATGGTTGGCCACCGTGAGCGGAGTGAGTAGCTCTCACACCTTATGGGTTGGGCTACAGCAGGTTGAGTATTGATGTGGGCGGAGTGAGTAGCTCTCACATCTCATATCTTGGCACCTGATTCCAGTTGTTGGGATATCTTCAGAATCCTTTGCCTCCTGGTGTTCGGTTGTAGCCTTGATCTCATGCATAGCATTTGCATTTTATCTATTGCTATCTTTTAGCTGTTGCTCTCCGTACTGGGGTTTGACCCCAATGTCCCTCTGGGGCTTGGTTTGTTTTGTTTGTCTGTTTGTTTTCAGGTATCCCAGGTTTTACAGCTGGTCGTGGTTTTAGCCCAACTGGAGGAGCCCCAGGTGGAGGATAGAGTGTCCCAGTTAGTATAGTATATATGTATCAGTACTGTTAGCCAGGGGATGCCCTGTGCTTTGTTGTATTCGGTTGTGTTGGTACTGTACTGTTTTACTTTGGCTTGTAGCCTTTGCTTGTTTTGTGTAAACTGGGATATATTTTGAGTATTGCTGTATTTTAAATTATATTATCTTTCAGTCAGGCCAAAAGCAAAAATTTTAACCACTTTTTAGTTTGCTTCCGCTTGTTTTTGCGTGGTATATCTCTGATGTGAGCACGAGGCCTAACAGAATTCCCTCCATCCTGGGAAAGGGCATGGTGTGCATGTGGAGGAAAGCAGAAAGAGAATCAACGTAGTTGCACCCTCGATGGGAGATTTGATGATCCCATCTCAGTGTCATAAAGAGTCCATGGACAAGCTTCCGTCATGTTCTTGTATTTCTCAATCAGTTGATCACATGAATTGAGAGAAGCAAGAACAGGAATATATCGTATTTGCAAGAACATATTTTCAAAGATTTCTCTGGCGTAACAATGATATATAAAGGTATTCTTGACGCTTTTTCACCTTTTTATGTTATCTCTCAATGCTTTGCTGGAGAAACCCATCTCTCGACTATTTGGCAAAGCTCCAGTACTGCGTAAATAACAATATGAGGATGCATATTTGGTTTGTCTAATAATAGCCAGCTGGAGAGAAGCTTAACGAGAAATTATTCAATGTATTCAGTTCTGGGTTTTGTGATCACCAAAAAGGGGGAATTTGTTAGAAATATTCTAAGTTTTGGTAAACACATAAATCATTTCAGAGGCTATTAGATCAAATCAGGTGTATAAGACACAACAAACCATATCAGACTAAGTAAATTCAACTTAATCTATAGACAGTTCAGATCAGATCACACTAATTAAGGACAACTTAGTTTTTGGACCAGTTCAGAAGGACAATAAGATCAGAGTTGGGTGGAGCTTCGTGAACAGATTGATGCATATCATAGCAGGTTTCACCAAGTGTCTTCAAGCCTTGGAACAGTTCAAATCGAAGCCTAAGAAAGAACTGATAAGCTTAGGAGCTTTGATAGAATAGGTCAGATCAGAGTGGAGCTTCGAAGTAGTTCGAGAGCATAATAGAGTATGTGGAGTTTTGTAGATCAGATCGGGTTCAGATTAGAGCAGTATTCGAGGCAATTCCTTGTCAAAAATAGTGTAGTAGATATGCTTTTAGCATAATATCAGAAGCTCTGAGTCCAGCATTAAATAAGACTTGCTACTATGAAAAAACATTTAATGGAGCAGTACAGATCGAATGACGATCAATAAATGCTCATTACATGCATGAATAAGGATTCAAGAATGTGCCTATCAGATACATTTATTATCGTTTGAATCCCCAGAGTATAAAACAAAGATCAAGTGCATAGACATGCGACGAGATATGCAAGATACGAACACAAAAGAAGATTTCTACAACTGCACTTGCGAATTTTTCCTTTCAATCAGAAGATTGTATTTCACTGTTTTTTATTTAAATCTTCTGTAAAGTATTTCAGCTGAGAGATGAATATACTAGGCTTTTGTACAAACAGATCATATATTTAAAAAGTCTTTCTCAACTTGTTTTCACCGCATCCATGCTGTACTAGAGATTTTACAGCCTGTGTGTTGTTTGTCGGGTGATACTAGGAGTTCAGATCGGGTGCTGCCTGACCGAGTGGATTAGGATACTGTATATTCTATATCAAAGTCTTCTATTGGAAATCCTTCCAGTTTGAAAGAAGGGGAGACGAATAAGCGTTGCTTCAAACTTTCATAAACAAACTCGACTCTATAATCTGTTTTACTATTTTAGATTGCACGCATTACTCTTTAATTTCACGCTCACTTGTGATCTTTTCATATATTTACTTATTTCACAAAAGATCATATCGGATTCAATGCAAGAATTAGCTTCTAATAAAGCTAATTCCAAAACTGTTTTAAACACAAAAAGTTTGCAATTAGATTTTATTCACCCCCTAAAATATAAACCATATTTTTTATGATCAGAACTTTGATCCTGCAGTTCTAACATCAACAACATAATTGTTGCTGTTAATACTTTTTTAGTGTCTCGTTAACAAAATTTAGTATCATATTTATAATATACTGGAAAAATACTAAAAAGTAATAAAAATAATCATTAATGTTGGTCCTTTTATACGGGGTACCAGATCGCAAAAGCTCTCTGATACCAATTGTTGGGATAAAAAATGGGGGGTGTTCGTGAGTTCTCACGCAACTCGCGTATGATCTCACACAACCTAATACACCGAGCTCTTAAGTTATGTGCAATTTAAGGATTTTAAAATGATAAAAAGAACAGCACGCAACATGTAACCAGATCGCGCCTGAAACATACCAGCGGCTCTACGAGCTGGTTCAACATATGCGATCTAGTTTAAATAAGACTTGAGCTGCAATAGCTCAGTGTTCTTGAATATTAAGTGCACCGAGATACAGATTAAGTAATGAACTAAAATCATGCGGAAACAACTCAAACTGAACTCTTATAATCGAAAGCTTATTATCAGTTTTAATCGTAGTTGTGAAATATGCAATGCGTATGAATGTAAATGCAGAAAGCTGTAAAACGATACGCTGCGATTTGTTTATGGAAGTTCAGAGCTGAATCTCCTACGTCTCCCCTTCTTCCGCAATCGGAAAGGAACCACTAGAAGACTTTGATTACAACGGTCACCGCTGCAACCTGATCCCCCGACCAGTAGCCGCAAGAACTCCTAGTCACCACTGCACACCAGCCTGCAAGCTGCGTGTGTCTAACTTCACTTCTTTCACGTCTCGGTGAGAAGGTTACACACACTTATTTAACGTCTCAGTGCAAAAGACAACACAGACTTGTTTAACGTCTCTGTCCAAAGACTACAATGGAAGTCGTTTTTGTTTTTGATTCACTCAGCTAATCTAATCAGCTCTCTCAAATATATGTGAGTGAATCGTGTGTGAGATTTTATAGTATACGCTCAATCTCTCAAAGATAAAATCTCACACACTGGGAAGTGCTCCTGTCTGAGCTGGTTGCCAATGTCTTCCCAGAGCTTGTGTTGAGCGTTCTTCTATTTTTATATTCTGAAAATTAACACAACACTGTTTCGAATTCATCGCGCAACGCTCATGTTCTGCTTGTGCTCTGCTTTTGATATTTTAGCCCTTTACGCAGATTTGTCTGTTGAACACAAATTTGTAGCCGTTGAAAGTCTTCTGAAGCTGTTATACTTTGCGTCCTTTGTCTTTAAAGCGATCAGGCTTTTCTTCACTTTAGGCACGTGAGCATTGTTCTGAGAAGACAACACAAGCAAATCGATTCGAATACTGAAAAGCAATCTTCGTATAGTCTTGTATTCAAATATCTTTGCTTGTAGATTTGATAGCATCTGTCATGATATGCGGACTGGTTTGACCTTAACCAACTTGCCAGTTTATCTCCGATCTGGTTTGCACTGAGCTGGTTCTCTTTTTGAGATGGTTGCTTCATCGACTCTACTGCTCTTGTTCGCAACTGCTCTTGAGTTGTTCAAGGCTCTCTTCTTCTTCTCTCATTTGCTCTTGTCATCTGTTCTTGTTTACAGACGATCTCCGTTCTGCTCTGAGCTGGCTTGTTCATTACACTATGACATTGCTGGGCTCTGAGCTGCTTCCCAGCTGGTTACTTTTTTCCACTACAGGAATCTTCTTCCATCTATATCTGTTAGGCTACCTTGAGCTCGTCAAACTTCTCACAGATATCATACGGTCAGAGCCTCATCCAGCTTGACCAGATCTCCCGATCCGGTTTTCTCTTCTCCGAGCTGGCCTTCTTCAGGTCGAGCTGGTTTGTCCTTAACCAACTTGGCTCTATTGTTCTCTCAAGAGCCAATGTGATGCTTGCTTGTTCTCTTGGTCCATTCAGACACCTCATCCAAACCATCAGCAAGCACACCTTTCTTTCACTGGTTGATTGAGCCAGTTCTTTCGAGAATATTTTAAACCTTATCCTCGTAGAACTGCAATCCAGCACCAATGATTATATCCCATATTCTTTGGGATATAATTATCAGTTCTGATTCAGTCTTCCCAAAAACTGAGATCCGTATGAAGAACTGATTATAGTTGCGCCTAGTGCTCCGACCTGCACTTGATCACTGCGCTTGTCTATGCATCGGCACTTGAACAATGTACTTGTACGCCGCACTTGATCTGCGCTTGAACAGTTCTTCTCTTCACCAAATCTCTTCACTGCGCTTATACTCTGGACTGCTCTTGTACCAAGCTGGTGAACCAGCTTGATGTTCCCTGCATCTTGGAAGTCTTCTGCAGTATCATTCGTGCGTCCCCTCAATGTTCCAGTGTAGACATCTTCAACTGTTCCAGCTTGGGCGTCCCCTTATTGTTCCAGTTTGGATATCTCCCTGTCTCCCTAATCAATTACACTGCACATCGCACGTAAAATGTTAGTAGAATAATAATAGATTTTGTGTTAATCAAAATTAAGATTATGATATATAGAAATAGATCCAACAATTAACTTAACTTACCTACTGATAGGACGAAACCAAAAGGTCAAACTATAGGAAATTTTTTCCAGAATAATAAAACAAGTAGTTTGCATATAGAATAATTTCTTGATTAATATTTATTAACAAGAAGAAAAACAAAATACCCGAGACCATAAAAGCCATTGGTCACATAAGTTGCCGTTTTTCTTAATTACTAAATTGGATTGTTAAAATCACTCAACATATAAGTATTGTTTTTCTCTATTATTAAATTGAAATATTAAAATCAATCCATCTTATACCTCGTGCGTCTTAAGTATTACTCACATTATTTATCCGCTCTAATTAAATCACTACTTATTGATATTTATCAATCAAAATTAATTATTTATTTTATCAATAAAATTATTAATATAAACTAATTATCCATCATATTCTTTTCATTATATTTATTAATTTAAAATATTAAAAATCTAAATTTATATCTTATTTCAGATTTAATCAATCAATGAAATATAATTCATACCTTATACCTATATTTTATATCTCATCTATTCCAATCTGGTGTCATCGCATCACATGTCCAGAATGTATGAATATGTAAAGAAAATTATGAAATCTTGAGTCAAAAACATGGCTGTCCAATCCCTGCAGTATGAGAACAAGTCATTCCCTGTCCCCATAAGACCCTCATCACACTCTTAATCATTAAGTAGATAATAATAATATTTAAGATATGTACATGTATAATTTTCAGTGTCGACACGAGAATAACACAAAATAGTAAATAATATAATTCTTTTTATATTTGATATTTCTTCACTGTAATCTTTATTATTACAAATTGGATTGGTAGAAAAAGGGGAAAGTTTCGAACATCTTCACTTATTTTGTGGAAATTGAAAAAAACAGCCAAAATTGGGGTCTAATTGAGAAATCTGGGTAGAAGTGAAGTCCTGGCCCGCAATTTTGTGATGATTTGATGCTCCAGATGCCCTTGCTCGCTACAAATAAAAAAGCAAAAAGAAAACAATGATCCCAGAAATTCATTTTTGTTTCAATTTTCAAAGTAGAATTTGTTACAAATAAATATCAATTATAGAATATAAACTGAAACTTGAGATGTTAATATCATAAGAGTTATCGATTACCAACATCGAAGATTCAAATTCTGAAATGTTATAATCAGTACATAAAATTTTTAATTTTAAAGCACCCATGATTAATGGTTACCGTATTTATCACTACAAAATTTTCATTTTGAAAAAATAGCTTTCGAATTATTCTTTACAAATTATTAAAATGATTAAGGATTTATTACCTTTCAATACTTTATAGACGGAAGTTTGAAATAACTAACATGGTGTCATGATATCATTACAAAATTAAGAAATGAACTTAATTTAAATAAAAATAAAAATAAAAAATTACTTTATAATATTATAAACTTTACCATAACATAAATACCATATGATTGATCTAGGTTTTGGAGTACACCTTATTATGATGTAATAGTTATAAAATGATCATAACTTATATATTTTTAAAAAATATTTATGAAATCATAATCTTTAGAAACAACAAAACATTATCCTAAATTTATTAACAGAAAACTTTATATATATGTGTGTATGTATATTAGTAGTATAAATTTGTATATTAAATCTTAAATGTTGTGGGTGAAGGGAAATTACCTGCAGGGCCTCCATGACATCTGTGTCTGAATTGAAGTCATAAACTGTGGTTGCTGCATTAAGCCTCATAGACAGAAACTTAATGCAAAAGAAACCCAAAAATAAAAACGTTAAACTTTATAAATAAGAAATAATAACATATTTTTCATTTAAAATTCCATTCCCACTTTCTTACCTCAACTTGATTTTGCAAAGACTGCACGTAATTTATTGTCTCATCCAACATCACTGCCATCCCCATTGACTGCAAATTGGACCAAATAATATAAAATTTCTGCACATAATACCAGTATTTGAATTATCATCGTGACCCTTTAACTAAATTCCCAGATCCCCAGCTCTTTTACCCGGGAAAAAAAAAAAAACGTCACCCGAGTTAATAAAAAATAATCACTCACCTTGTAGCATCCGGGAACGATATCTTGTAAACATCTAAGCCGTTCGTTGATTTTTTCTCTTCTGACCTGCATATATATATATACAAATATAGTTTCTTAAAAGAAAGTGAAACATTTAATAAGGAATAATTTCACAGACTGAAATTCAGATGAAACCCTAGTGATTGTCAATTGCTTGTGTTTTTTTAAATCTTGAGTACATATGAATGAACATATATACTCTAATAACAAGGTTTTATATGCTCAAGATATACAAATATGAGGATACCTGTCTTCAAAATTTTTTAAAATATATTAAGTCAAATAGTTAATAGATAATTATTTTTTCACAGCAGTTCTCAGAAATTCTGGGATTTGAATGTTGTACACTATTATCCCTTTCGTAAATTTATAAAAAAAAATATCATTTGGAATTTAATATATTACTCTTTCTGCTAAACTGTGACTATCCGTGGCTTGGCATCTTTTGGCTCTAACGTGCACTACTTCTCTAGGCTTGTCATCTTCCTTTCCATTTCCGTTTTAACCCTCTTCTTTACTTCCTACCGGTCTGTAAGAAAAATCATATGTGAGACATTTTAATTAACTCGAGATGTTTTAAATAAATAAGGTCTGCTCCAAAAACAACCCATCTACCAATAATTACACCAACATGCAACTCATGCGCTCTGGTGTCAGTGGACCTGGTCAGTTTTACTGAAAAACATAATTGATGTCGGCGGTGCAACTCGAGAAAAGAAAATATAGCTCAAACTCGAATATTAGCAGAAAATCGAACCATAAATTTCAAGAAATTATAAGAGAAGAGCTTACATCTTTCCATGCAATCCCATTTCCAGAATCTTGAAATGAATTTGCGGTGCTGCTTTCTGGCGTGTTTACATCCATTGATTTCCTCTTCTTCTCAACCACAGGATCATTAAACAATCCGGGAGAGTTTTGAAGGTTTGCAGGGTCTGCAGCTGATGATGAATCAAGGAAATTGTGATAGGCATCGGGATAGCTAATCAAGCTGCCGTGGAAGTTCATCAACCCTGAAGACGAATCCGGAGTCGTGGTCGGATTCAGGCCAGTAAATTGGCTGAACAAGCCTATGTTTGGTTCTATGTCGTATAATGTGAAGGATTTGTCAAGGTTTTGTAATCCTGGTAAGAAGTGATCGGCCATTTTTCTATATCAAGAATTTTGTCTTTAAAGGCTGGGATTAGTTTCTTGGGTGATCCTATATGAAGAAGTGATCGGCCATTTTTCTATATCAAGAGTTTTTGTCTTTTAAGAGTGGATTAATTTCTTGGGTGATCCTATATAAAGTATAGGTTCACTCGGGGGATTAGAAGAGGGTCAAAGTATAGAAGTGAACCCATAAGTTATTTTTGTCAGATTCTTGGATTCGAGATTATTCACAAAAATGTTATTAAATAAAGAGAATATTTGTATTTTTCTCTTAAAATATGCATATTTTTTTTTGAAAAAATGTACATTTATAGTTTTCTTAGAGATTAGCTTATTTATGCAAGTGGATATATGATGCATAAAAAGATTGAAGCGTGTGTGCCCATATATTTACACCAACTTAATTTAAAAAAAAAAAAACAATGATCTCTGTGGAAACGAAAAAGCAAAACCACGAATAATCTCTTCGAAAGAAAACTCTAAAACAAGTAGTAAAGCAAATTATTAGGTGTACAAATCCACCAGTATATTCAGTTTGAGAAATGTTCCTGTGAACTAATAAAAACCTATCATTTCTTTTTTAAAATTAAAGACATAAAAACTATTCAATCACGTAAACTGAAAGTAAATATATTTATCATAGATATATAACAAACATATTGTACACACATAACGGCAGATAGGAAAGACTAGTATATGTAAGTGACTGGTTTTTTGGATCAGATAAATAATTTAAAAAGATATTATATGATCATATTAGTGTCCACCCTTAAATTATTGTAGGTATAGTGTGTAGATATACATTAAAAAGAGTTTGGATGTTATAGGGCCACGTGGCAATCTGAGGTTCTGATGGTTGTCTCAACTGGTGGGGTATATTTCAGGAGATATATCCAAATTATGGGGTCAATCATTCATTAGCCCCTGCTTTTAGATTTCAGGAACATTATGATGACAGATTTAATTCCAAGCATTCGTTACATCCTGAAACCGAATATTGTTACGTCAAATCCTAAAATATTTTTTGTAAGAAAATCCTTGCGTGAATTGCGAAAAAAAGAATTATTAAGTTGAATTGTTTGCTCCGGACCAGATATAATAGGATATAAATTAATATAAAAAATATGATTATAAAAGAATTGAGTTTGATAGAAAATAATATTTGATAAAAGTAATATTTTTTCGACGAATTGAATAAATCTTGGATAAAATATTAAATTACACTTTTAATCATGATAAAACGTAATAAATATAATAAAAATAGATGATGATGGATAATATTATAATTTTATATTATTAATTTGATTGATTTGAGATAAATAAATAAATATTTGATTGATATGAAATAAATATGTAATGATCCGATTGATACGATTAGAATAGGATAATTAATTATATACCATACAATGCCTCAAGACAAACATACCCCGAGGGTCTCTATGTAACTAGCTACGTATAGTATAATAATTATCGTATATCTTGGGTTTAGACCTGCACAAACGCAGCTGCATAATATGCTCCAACAAACTAAATTTATTATTTGGTATATGTCTTTGTTTTTATGATAAAAAAATTAGCTAAAGATAGAAGTCCAATTTAACTCATTTATAAATCACTTTAAATATGTATAGTGTATCACATCTCTTTCTAAGATAATGTTCCCGTCGCCATCTAACCCATCGATCAAACTAGTACTATGAACTTAAAGGTGATATTCACGCATGTGATATTTTCTCTCATGACACTTATTTTTCAAAAAAATTGTGATGTCTCGTTGCCATCAACCCATAATTCATTAACATCAGTAAGCTACAGATGACTCTTGTAGGTTCAAAAGATGTAAGTTTCACACATATTTCTTTGCCTTCGAAAACACTTGTCTTACCCGTATTCTTGCCTGTGACCTATAAATCTCTACTATGATTCCACCATGCCTTGAGCCCAGGTGTTCTCCTGCACAAGCACAAGACATAAATTACAACACACAACAAAAGATATACGTACTTTGCAAAAATGTTCTCTAATTTTTAATACTTGGAATACCGCCCAGTCAACTTCGAAAGTTTAAACTGTACACATGATCGGAATATTCTAGTGATATCTTGGCAACCATAAGAGAAGAAAAGCTTTATTTATGGTTTGGCACCATGTACTTTAATTTCAATGAAAACATACAAAATTTACTGTTTTACGCAAAACAAATTCTTACAAAATGTTTTTAATATCATCAAATTGATTCTATTTCTCTGTCCTTACGCAAGTAACTTAAACAGTATGGGAGTAGCTATGATGTGGAAAAAGAGATTCTATTCGTCACGGGATATAAAAGATTTGAGTTGTATTGCTACTGTTAGTTATATCAATTTTTTGCACGGAACTCCTATGAGATCAAAAATGAATAGTTCACCAACATTAAAATTTGATATTAGACCTTTACTTTTTATAATATTACATGATTTACTCCTGAAAACGTAATTTTTGACATGTATCTTTCAACTAAAACATCAATTTTCGACAATATCTATAATGTCAAATGTAAAAAAAAATTACTTTTCACCATTACTTCCTATATCTGTATAAATATCTATTTGGATATTATTATCTGCAGGGTCCAGGGTTTTAACCACCTTATTTTTCTCTATTTCATATCTTTTTTGAAAACAAACTAAAATACAACATACCGTCAAAATAATATTGGGTACAATCGACACTTCAGATACTTCATTTCCCATGTAGCTTCCTCTACTCCTCATTGATGTCGTTGCACCTTGACAACATGTATACTTAATTCAAAGTTTCCTATCTGCCCGGTCCACAATGCAAAGAGGCTTCCAATATATGTCATATCCAATCTTAGTCTTTTTCCTCGGTTGTAACACATATGATTCATGCGTATTTCGTAATATTGATACATAAAACACATCCTGAATATTGGCTAAAGACGGTGGCAACGCTAAAAGATAATCATGTGCCCCAATACGCTCCAAGATCTCATAACGCCCAACATATCGAGGTGACAACCTTTTCCCCCCTTTTCAAATCTTATGATGCCCCTGAATGGTGAAATTTTGAGAAACACTCGATTTCCAACATCAAACTCCACTGTCTATGACGATGATCATCAGAACTTTTCTTTCTATCTTGAGCGGCCTTCATCTTCTATTGGATATTTGAATTTTTTTCTCGGCTTCTCGTAACATATCAGGCCCCAGTACACCAGCATATTTCACATTGTCCCAATACAATGGTGCAACACATTTCTTTTCATACAATGCTTCAAAAGGTGTCATTCCAATACTAGACGGATAGCTATTATATATGAGACTTCCGTCAGTGGTAGAATTTCATGCCATTTCGAATGAAAATCTATTGCACATGATCATAACAAGTCTTCAAGAATTTTTGGATTGTCCATTCTGATTGTCCATCTCTCTGCGGGTGATATGCTGCACTCATCCTTACTTGTGTACCCACAGAGTTTGAAATTCTTCCAGAAATTGGAGGCAAACCGGGATCACGATCTAAAACCATCGACTTTGGAACACCATGTAAGCAAACTATCTCTTGGATATAAATCTCTGTCTTCGCATTCAATTACAATGTTCTGCAATTAAGGATAAAATGAGAGGTCTTTGTTAGTCGATCCACAATGACCCAATCACGTCATACCCACTCGGTGTTCGCGGTAAATGTGTAAAAAAATCCATAGTTATGTTATCCCATTTCCACTGAGGCATCTCCCTTTACATCAATCCCCCTAGTTACTTCAATTCCTCATTCGCTTGCTAACAAGTCAAATATCTTCTCACAAAATCAATCACATCAGATTCCACCAAAACTATTTTCGCAGATCATAATACATCTTTTTGCCACCAGGATGAATACGAAACAACTGCAATGGGCATGTTCCAATATCTCACCTATAAATAAGAATTCATAGGAACTACAAACCTATTTTGCAACCGAAGCGTAGTATTTTTCGTATCTTGAAATCCTATGTAATGCCTGTCGGGCTTGTGGCTGACATGCATTTAATGCATGTCTACCAGGTTTACAATAATGCAAAGAACAATTCCATTCGAAATTGTTGTGTTCATTCGAGGAGATCTATGAATAGACCTCCCCATCGTTCTTTTCCATCATCCCATTTTTCATTCTTCTCTTATATATATATATATATATTTTAGAGTGTACTCTATAATTTTGTGAGATATGTTTCTCATTTATTAAGAGAGTGTGTCCCTTTCGAAACACAGTGAGATGGTGTAATTCTCAAAATATTATAGTGATATTTTTCATCTTGCCCGTGGTTTTTACACTAATAATCACGTAAAAATTTCGATGTCCTTTTTTATTCTTCAATTTAATATTTCTATCTCGAGGTGTCCCACCTGGGACAAACAAGTGATATCAGAGCCTGATGAAAATTTCTTACAATTCTGAGTATGCTCTGTGGTTGCAGCTGTTACTGAACTTCCACATTAGAAAATATTTTTTGAATTTTTTATTAAGACGGATAATTATTGTTGTCATAACAAAGTATGAGATTGACAAATTCAATGGCAACAATTTTATGCTTTGTAAATTGAAGATTCAAGCAATTTTAACAAAAGAACGTTGCTTAGATGCTATTGGAGATAGACCGAGGGAATTCACGGATGATGAAAAATGAAATGAGATGAATGGTGCTGCTATTTTCAACATACACTTGGTAGGAGCAGATGGAGTTTTGTCGAGTATCGATGAAATAAAATCGGCAAAAATTATTTGGGATACTCTGACAAAGATGTACAAGGTCAAGTCACTTCACAATAAGATTTTCCTAAAGAGAAAGTTGTATTCTTCACGGAATCCTCATCGATGACCGACCATATCAACACAGTGAATACTCTATTTGCCCAGCTCACCTCAATGGGGCATATAATAGGGGAAAAAGAACGTCCGGAGCTTCTACTTCAGAGTCTACCGGATTCATATGATCAGCTTATCTTCAACAAAACCAACAATATCCTTACGGATGCTTTAAACTTCAATGATGTTTTAAACGTGGTTCTTAGCAAAGAAAGTCGATGCAAGTAAAAGGAAGACAGGTTGGTATCTTCAAAGCAAGCCGAGGTCTTGCCGATGATAAGAAGACGATCAACGGAACGTGACTTCAGTGGGATTACAGGAATGGTAGATCAAAGTCACGAAGTAAGAAGAAAATATTTACTGCTATGAATGTGGTGTTAAAGGGCAATTCAAGAAAGAGTATACGAGGAGTATTGAGAAAAGTTCTCAAGGAAATGTGGCGAGTACTTCAGACGGTGCTGAAATATTATTCAGCGAAGCAACAACAGTTTCGAAAGGCAGACAGAAGTTTTTTGACGCATGTATTATGGAATCAGGTGCGACATGGCACATGATGTCTCGGAGAGAATGGTTCGACCAATATGAACCAGTCTCAGGAGGGTCCGTATTCATGAGAAATGATCATACCTTGAAAATCGCTGGGGTTGGTACCATCAACATCAAAATGTTTGATGGCACTATTCGCACCATACAGGAGGTACGACATGTGAAGGTGCCTGACAAAGAATCTGTTGTCCTTGGCACAACTGGATGATGTCGGGTGTAAGACTCGTATCGAGAGTGGGATCATGAAAGTCGTAAGAGGCACGCTTGTGGTGATGAAGGCGAAAAAGGTTGTGGCAAATCTCGTATGCTCTTTTAAGGGAAACACACAAAGAAGCGGAACTAGCTGTTGAATAAAGTGGATCGGGAGAAGAAGTATCGGTGTTATGGCATAGGAAGCTCGGACATATGTCAGAACAGGGATTGAAAATTCTCTCTGAATGAAAGTTGTTACCGAGGCTTACAAAAGTGACCTTACCTTTTTGTGAGCATTGTGTTAACAGTAAACAACATAGATTGAAGTTTAGCACTTCTACGGCCAAAAGTAAAAGCACATTGTAGCTGATTCATTCTGATGTTTGGCCAGCACCGGTCGTATCCCGAGGAGGAGCGAGATACTTTGTCTCGTTCATTGACGATTTCTGTAGAAGATGTTGGGTGTATCCAATCAAGAAAAAATCGACGTTTTTGAAATCTTCAAAGTATTCAAAGCGTGGGTTGAACTTGATTCTGAAAAGAAAATGAAGTGTTGGAGTTCTGACAATGGAGGAGAATATACCAGTGATGAGTTTGATGCATTTTGCCAACATAAGGGCATCAAAAGACAATTCACAATGGATTATACGTCTCAACAAATGGAGTGGCAGAGCGGATGAACAGAACCTTGTTGGATAAGACAAGAGCTATGCTGAATATTACGGTGTTAGAGTAGATGCCCAACTAGCCAACTTGTGGCGTGTGGGTTTATAGACTCTTGTATATGACAATCTTTATATATGATATTCGCATTTGTTTATGGCATTCTTTACTTTCATTGTGTTGTATGATGATTAACAATTGCGTTGAGTAAAGACCTAGAATGCGCTATAGTGTATGTTAGATGTGATAGTGGGTATGACGGCTATCATGAAACACATCTAATAGTCACTGTGTATTCTGAATTAATTCCTAGTCGATTGGACCGTCAAAATGAGGATAAGGCCGCCAGAGCTCGAGACTAGTATCTGCGATGCGAAGTACCATGTTTAATTGGTAGGGAACATTGTGATGTTCTGAGCATGCAGATAGATAGTGACCTGGTGATCTATCGAACTACCCTCGTTCGAACTTTCCAAGTGGTGACCATTTGTCGAGTGGATAAGTCCGAGGTCTTGGTTGTACTGATTAGTCCTCACGACTGGAAACGTCATTGAGACTCTACATGATAGGCGTCTCACTTTGACTCGTTTTCCGACTCACTTGGGGTCATTAGGCGACGGGATTGGGTGAGATCCCGATGCATGTAGGAGTCGATGCATCGTTGTCGAGGATTCACCGCTCGCAGACATGCGTGGATATCCTATGCTATCTGAGGGGATAATAGTGTATAAATCTCTTGCCAGAGTACTAGAAGTGTTTTAGGTAAATGGGTTTACCTATTTACACTCGCGATGTCACTATTCGATCTCCAAGATGTATGCGTAGCTATCGGATCTTTAGCGACTCTCGATTTACCAATGATCGTTGATCTGATCGGGATATATGGATTGAAAGGACCGTACTGTACGCTAACCATGACTAACTGGTTCTTGCAGGCACTATCAGTGATACCTAGGGGCTCATGGGGCGATGTTGCTAGACGCTCTTACCATGATCCGATGGGCAAGTCCAGAATTGTGATTCCGGAGCCATAATGGTTGTGGGCCCACGGCTAGCTGTATCCCTGAACCATTGATGGTCACACAAGTACTGGATTCGAGATTCCACACGGATACTGAGCTCAATGTGTTGAGCATAGGAGGATTATTTTGGAAGTGCGACTTCCTAAAAGTCAACAGGGGTCAAATCGTGATTTCCGCTGTTGAGGGGCAAAACGGTCATTTTGCACTGGGGTTCTGAAAAATGGTTTTTCAGATCATAACATTCAGTTTTGGAGACTGAACCGATCGGTCCGATCTGATCGTCGATCGGAGTTATAATGAAACCGCAATGAATTAAACGAACCGAATGTTCACATATGGACTTGGGCCTGACCCAAGTCCAATGGGCCGGTTCAAGCCCAAGTATATTTAATATACAATAATGTGATTAGGGCTTGAGTAATTCATTACACCACAACCCTAACCCTAGAGGTCCTAAGTGCGCCGCCCCTTCCTCTCCCAAAAGCCGCCGCCGCCGCCGGCCTCCACCGCCGCCGCCGTCGCCGCCGCTAATTGATCGGACTTGCTCCGATCAGTTTTTCGAGGAGAATCCGTCCGTGTTGATCTCGTCAGGCCTTCTAGTGCAGGATGACGAAGGAGTCTCCCTTCCGGTCGTGGACCTGATTGACGAATCTACCGTCGTCTACCGTGAAGAGCCGGTCTTCTTGTAATTCCGGTTGGAGCCAAGCGCAAGTCGCCAGCAAGGTAACACCCCGAGAAACACCCTATGAATGGTTCATATTGTGTTATTTATAATTGTATTGAACGTTTCCTGGCCTATTTTTGTTCTTCCGCTGCCTCGCCGGGAGACGGGATCCGGATCCGCCACGGTTCCCCAATAGTGGTATCAGAGCCAAGGCTCGGATCTGATCAATACAATTGTTGCCATAATTGTATCTGATCTTGAAATTGCAGATCGAACAACAAAATTTTTGGAAGGATGGCCGAGCGCCGCCGCGCATGGCGGCGCCCCACCGTGCGCATGTGCGCACGCGAGATTGCGCGCTGGCCGCGGAATGGCCAGCAACTTCCGGCCGAAACATGCTGCTCTTCCGCGCGAGTGATTGCGCCACTGGCTGCCGTGATTTTACGCTTGGATGCGCCACCCGCTGGCCGCTGTCCCGTGAAGCGTCGCGCGGCCGATGGCTGCTTATCGCGCGTTGATTGCGCGCATGGTGGCCGGATTGTTGCGCTGCTGTGCTGCTCCTCCTCACAAGGCTGCACGATCGGCTGCCGGCCACAAGACAAACGTTGCGCCACTGGTTGGCGCAACCAGCGCCATGCGCCGCACACGATGCGGCGGCCGCACGCGGCGAATCTCCGGCGTCGTTGCGACGGCTGAATTTTGTTTCCTAGGGTTTAGTTCAGGCCTGTCCCGGGTAGACCGTGAAATTTTCGGGCCGATATTCGATATCGGGCCCGTTTTGGTCGATTTTGAAATTTTGAGATTTTTGGGCCTAAAATTGTTTTAAGCCCAATATGATGCAATTAAAATTGCAAAAATACGATTTTGATTGTAAAATATGATTTTATAATTAAATATGATTTTGTTGATTAAAATTTGATTTTATCGACAAAATACGATTTTATTATAAAATGCGATTTTATGATTAAAATATAATTTTGCGATAAATAATTTAATTATTTATATTTATGCAAATTAATTAGATTGATTGCATGATTGGGATGATCGAGAGCTGTGCCCAATTTGTTAGGTGTATGCGATAGGTTTTTATGATTTCGGTTGATTGCATGATTGGGATGATCGAGAGCTGTGCCCAATTTGTTAGGTGTATGCGATAGGTTTTTATGATTTCGGTTTGTAAATATTATTGATTATCATTTTAAGTGGGCCTGTTTGTGGCCCGTTCCCACCCCTTGAAAAATGTATCCCTTATATGTCATGGTATATTTAAATGTAAATTACTAGATTTAGTGGGAGGACATCCGAAGACGGTGGACAATGACGATCAAAGATATTGAAGACCGAAGATCTGTAAAACCGGAAGCATTGTAATAGGATTGCATTGCATGTTGCATTACCCCTAGGATTGGACCCAGGTCCGTGGCTGGCAACCACGGACCGCATAGCTCTTGCGATCGATCATCCCAATGTTTATATATGTGATATATAGTTAGTTGAATCCGCATGTTGCATGTTTTAAATTTGATTTAAAATAACTGCATGAGACCAAATTTTCAAAAATAAAATCCCTCGTTTTAAATATGATTTAAAACTAATATCAAGATAAATGTTTATTCGATAAACTAAAGGGAATTTAAATTTGTTTAAATTTCCCTACCTTCCATCAACAATGGGTGTACGTCGATGCTACCCGTATATATGGCCCGACTCATATTATTGAGGGGGTCATGTATGCCGGAAAGCTGTCCACGCCATTGACAATTGTTGTGAGTCGGTTGGAACTCCCTTTAACGTTGGCTCATATTATTGGGGACGTTAATGGGACCGTCCTTCATGACTCAACATTGATGGGTCAATCTTGACACGTGATAGTAAACGGCGTCATATTATTGGGCTCTTACTGGACGTGAGGTGAATACATGGAGGTTGCACCGGTTGCAATCGGAAACTATCTTTTGGGGGTCATGGATTGCTGATATTATTCGGGTCCATGATCGCTTGATTGGGCTCCGTGTACCCACTAAAGAAACTTGCTTTCTCGATTTCATTAGAGGGTGGTGAAATCGTTAAAATAGTGGGAGGGTAATTCATAAAACTTAACGACCTTGTTTTATGTCTTAGCGATTATTTTATATATAGTTAGTGATGATTGTCTGTTTTCTTTCAGTATTACTGCTTATACAATGTCTTCGTTCAAAAACTCACTCGCTGCTATACTGGATAGCAACAAGTTCACCGATCTAAACTACCAAGACTGGCTCCGCAACCTCAACCTTGTGTTGGCTTCGGAGAAACTTCTTTATACGATAGAAAAATGCCCTCCGAAGGAAGCCCCTGCCGATATCAGCCCTGAGGAGCTGGTTACGCTTAAACAATGGTGGGACGACGAGGTTAAAGCTCGATGCTATGTGATGGCGTCGATGTCCAATGAAATGCAACGGCGCTTTGAGAAGACAAAGTATGCTGCTGACATACTTTTTCATCTCAAAGAACTGTATGGGGAGAACTCTCGACATGAGAGGTTCACGGCTGTCAAGGAGCTTATGACGAGCCGCATGCGCGATGGAACTTTGGTCCGCGAGCATGGGGTTCGTATGATTGGACTCGTTGAAAAGCTGTCGGGCCTTGATATCACACTTCCACATGAGCTGTCTGTGGATGTGCTTCTCCTCTCACTGCCTGCTGCATTCGACCCCTTTGTGGTCAACTTCAACATGAACAAGCTGGCAGCCACCCTTGAAGAGGTGGTTAACATGTTGGTCGTGTTTGAGGGAACCATAAAGAAGGATAAGCCCGTCCTCCTTATGGGCTCTTTTTCCTCTGCGAAGAAGGGGCCCAAAAGCAAGGGCAAGAAGCGTTCTGCCCCTGCGAAGGAGGAAAAACCC
>KV003926.1:136987-206525 GCA_001598015.1 Dorcoceras hygrometricum | reverse complement strand
GAGGGTAGTTCGATAGATCACCAGGTCACTATCCATCTGCATGCTCAGAACATCACAATGTTCCCTACCAATGAAACATGTTACTTCACATCGCAGATGCTAGTCTCAAGCTCGGGCGGCCTTATCCTCATTTTGACGGCCCAATCGACTAGGAACGGGTTCAGAATGCACAGTGACTATTAGATGTGTTTCATGATAGCCATCATATCAACTATCACATCTAACATACACTTTGGTGCATTCTAGGTCTTTATCCAACACAATTGTTAACATCATATAACATAATAAAAATAAAGAATGCCATAAAGAAATGCGAATGTCATATATAAAGATCGTTATATACAAGAGTCAATAAAAACTCACACGCCACAAGTTGGCTAGTTGGGCATCTACTCTAACACAATTAACACAAAACCTGTTATTATTCTACTAAAGGTTTACGTGTGATGTGCAGAGTGCACTTGATTGAGGAACCAGAGAAATATCCAAACTAGAACAGCGAGGGGACGCCTAAGATAATCTGGTTGAAGATATCTATGCTGGAACAGTGAGGGAACGCCCGAGCTGGTATATAAGATGAGTTTCTTGTTGCAGGGAACATCAAGCTGCTTCACCAACTTGATGCAATAGAAGAACAGTGATCAAGCGCAGTGAGTGAAGAGCAGAACTGTTCAAGCGTTGATCAAGTGCAGCGTACAAGTACAGTGTTCAAGTGCCGATGAATAGCCAAGCGTAGTGATCAAGTGCAGGTCAGATCACTAAGTGCAACAATGTTCAGTTCATCATATGAATCGGGACTGTTATTGTATAATTACTGGTGCTGGATTGCAGCCC
The DNA here is from genome assembly GCA_001598015.1 of Dorcoceras hygrometricum. Taxonomy (NCBI): domain Eukaryota; kingdom Viridiplantae; phylum Streptophyta; class Magnoliopsida; order Lamiales; family Gesneriaceae; genus Dorcoceras; species Dorcoceras hygrometricum. The sequence goes on along the minus strand of KV003926.1, from coordinate 205,691 downwards.
TAAGAGGATAAGGTTTAAAGTATCCTTGAAGAACTGGCTCAATCAACCAGTTGATTAACTGTGTGCTTGTTGATGGTTTGGATGAGGTGTCTGAATGGACCAAGAGAACAAGCAAGTAACACAGTGGATCTTGACGAGAAACACAGAGCCTAGCTGTTTAAGGACAAACCAGCTTGAACTAAAGAAGACCAACTCGGAGAAGAGAAAACCGGATCGGGGAGATCTGGTTTATCTGGATGCTTATGAGAGAGCTGGATGATGGGGAAGATGAAGAAGATATCCAGGAGTCTGTGATCATGAACAATGATGACGTGAAGGCGGAAGACTCCTGTAGTGAAAGAAGCAACCAGCTGGGAAGAAAACCAGCTAGGAAACCAACTCAGTGAAGAAACCTGATTAGTGTAATGAATAAGCTGGCTCGAAGCATCTCAATAGCAGGAAAGAACAGAACAAGAGCAGCTGAGTACAAGAGCAGATGCCAAGAGCAAATTGGAAATCAGCTCAAGAGCAGTTGCTAACAAGAGCAGTAAAGTTGCTGAAGCAAAATGCTCGAAGTAAATACCAGCTCAGTGCAAACCAGAACGAAGATAAGCTGGCAAGCTGGTTAAGGTCAAACCAGTCCGGATAGCATGGCAGATGCTATCAAATCTACAAGCAAAGAGATTTGAATACAATACTATATGACAAATGCGTTTCAGTATTCAAATCGATTTGTTGTCTTCTCAAGTACTGTGCTCACATGCTTAAAGTGAGGAAAAGCCTGCAACACAAAGGACGCAAAGTACAACAGTGTCAGAAGACTTTTCAAACGGATACAACTTTGTGTCCAACGGACAAATCTCTGCTTCAGGCTATATATATATCAAGAGCAGAGCACAAGCAGGACATGGAACAAGAGCGCGGATGAGCGAAGTCGAAAAAATGCTGTGCGAATCAAAATGTAAAACAGAAGAAAGAACAACCTTGGGAAGACAATGAACAACCAGCACGGACAGGAGCACTTCCCAGTGTGTGAGATTTTATCTTCGAGAGATTGAGCTTACACTGTAAATCTCACACACTATTCACTCACATATATTTGAGAGAGCTGATTAGATTAGATGAGTGAATAAAAAATAGAAACGACTTCTTTGTAGTCTTTGGACAGAGAAGTTAAGCAATTCTATGTAGTCTTTCGCACTGAGACATTAAATAAGTGTGTGTAGACTTTCCCACTGAGACGTAAAAGAAGTGAAGTTAGGCACACAACTTGCGGGCTGGTGTGCATAGGTGGCTAGGAGTTCTTGCAGCTCGAGGGCTGTCGTATCGGGCTGCAGCGGGGGCCTCTGTAATCAAAGTCTTCTAGTGGATCCTTCCCATGGCGGAAGAAGGGGACACGTAGGAGATTGAGTTCCGGACTTCCACAAACAATTGCAGCATATTTATTTAAAGCTTTCTATATTTATATTCATGCATTGCATATTTGTTAACTGCGATTAAAACTGTTAATAATCTTTCGATTAGAAGAGTTAAGTCTGAGTTGTTTCCGCATGATTTTACTTCATTACTCAATCTGTATCTCGGTGAACTTAACTTTCAAGAACAATGAGCTATTGCGGCTCAAGATATAACCAACCAGATCGCTCGCATTTAGGACCAGCTCGCAGAGCTACTGATTAAGTCAATGCGCGATCCGGTTGTATTGTTGAGTGCTGGTTTTTCAACTTAAAATTTTAAAATGTACGCAACTTGAGGGTTCAGTGTCTTTGGCTGTATGAGAGCCTACATGAGTTGTGTGAAAGCTCATGGACACCCCCTATTTTTCGATCCTAACAACTACTGTATCAGCTCGTGGTTCTATAATCTGTACAATTGACAAAATCAAAGAGCTGAGAACCTGATGTTCAAAATTATTATCTGAGTTCGAAAGAGAGATACCAGAATCTGTTGGACTAGGCGGGATAAAATCAGCTTGATCATGATGCTCATCTGCTACAGTCTGTTGCTCCTTTACTGGAGGCGGTTGCTCCTCTACTGGAGCCAGTTGCTCCACCACTGGAGCCATAGTCGCTCCATCAACTTGCGGAATGTCAGAGGAGATATGCTCAACACAGTGAGGATCCGGTTCCCTGACTACCACCACCAGAGTTCCCTCAGGAACTGTCTTGCTTAAGGAAGGTTCCTCAGCTGATTCAGAGAAGGTGAGCTGAGCGACCTGAGCTTTGCACTCTTGTTAGGACACGCCAGGACTGTCCACTGAGTTAGTAAAATCTGTAGATTTTTCTGGAAAAGTGATAGGAAGAACGGCCTTAGCTTGATAGAACCCAACATGCTCTCTGACATGGGCCAGTTCAGCCTCCAACACGCGGATGGCCATCAGATTGCGATTTGCGGATGACTTATCCTTGTGAAACTCCTTCCAGTGATCTTCTACAGCTTTTCACAAACTCTGCTCAACCATATTGAACCAGATAAGCTCCCGTCGATGGAGCATTTCACATATAGTTTATGTCTTAGCCCATGGAAACAAAGAATATTCAATCTTAGCCATCTGTTTCACGAGCGTCATTGACGTAATCTTGTTCAGCATAAAGACAGTGTGGAACTTGTGACATTGATCAAACAAGTGAATTTGTGGGTCCAATTGGTCCTTGATATCTTGAATACACAACAATCAATGTTCCTCAATCGGGTTCGGGTGGTCAATGAGAGACAGAACTTCCTTTCCTTTAGCATCAGGGTCAATCTTGGGCAAGAAATGGGTAGCCCAGTTTATCTCCCTGATCTCCATGGGATGAAAACCGAATCCACCACAGACACTGCGTATCCCAAATCCTAGGTGTTTTCAAGTGATAAGACACTGCCACAATCGAATTTTTATTCTCCACCTGACTGGCAGTGTCTCTCAAAGTAGATTATACGGCCTCCTCGCCCTCTGTGATCATCTTAACAGGAGAAAAATACGGAGAATAGATGGTGGCTGCCTCAGGCTCAGCTGGAATAACAAGAACGGGTGCGAGACTGATTCATCTTGGACGAGAGATATATGCTTCACCATCCTAGGCTCTTAGTCCTCAGCTTTTTCTTGATCTCTGGAAAACTCAGAGAAACTGTGGACTCAGAATCAGATGGCGCAAAAGTGATTTTACACTTATCGATTGGCCACCTATTCAGGCTTATCTAGCTTCACAGGGGGCGCTTGTCTGCATCTGAGCTGGTCTCAGAACACGATTGAACTAGAGCAGCAGAGCTCCCTGCCGCTTGCTTTATCTTGACCAATTGATTCTTCTTCGGCTCAACAACAACCACTGGTTTATCCCCAGAAAACTTGCTCCTTTCAATGTGTTAGGATCGAAAAGTCGGGGTTGTCCGTGAGATCTGCCACAACTCACGTAGGCTCTCACACAGCCCAAATACCAACCCCGTGAGTTATGTGCATTTTGAAATTTTGAAGGTTGAACCGCACGTAAGAAAAGAAAGCTAAATCGTGCCTCAGCTGGTACCAGTTCGCAGCAACGCTGCGAGCTGGTCGCACGATTTGTTCTTTTAAAAACGAGCTGCAATAGCTCATGTTCTTGAAAGGTTTTGAGCACCGAGAAGTAGATCAGATATGATAAAAATCATGCGGAAATAAACCTGAACTATCCTCTGTAATTTGAAACATTAAAGCTGGTTTAAAACATGTATGCGTGCAGATGCAGAAAGCTGTAAATGCGGTAAGTAAAGAAAACAAACACTGCGAATTTGTTTATGGAAGTTCAGAGACTACAATGATTTGGTGTTTTTTGATTCAATCATTTTTCTGTTCAGCTCAACTCTCATATGTGTGAGTGAATCGTGTATGAGAAATATACAGTGTATGCTCACTCTCAAATATATTCTCACATACTGGGAAGTGCTTCTATGAAAGCAGATATCAATTTTTTCCCTCTGTTTTTTTAATCTTTCTTGCATGCTTTTTACTGCTCATTGTCTTCTTCATATAAATAGCCCTGTGCGGATTTTTCCCGTTGGACACATCTTTCCAGCCGTTGATAAGTCTTCTAAAAAGGTTCTGTCATGGTTGTACTTTGTGTCCTTTCACATTTAATGCGTCTGCAGGCTTTATGACTTTGAGCTTTGTCCACATTTAATGTTGCAGCCTTTGCTGACTTTGAGTATGAGAATTGTGTACGTGATGTGGGCAGGACGAAGCAAACCAGTTTGAACTAATACAATGCAATCTTTACAATACTTGTGTTCAAACTGCTTTGTTCGTCTGAGCTGGTCGCTTCTCAACTAAGCTGCTCTTGATCTTATCTGCACTTGACCTACCCTTGCTCCAATCTGGTGAACCAGCTTGGGTGTCTTCTGCGATCTGTTTGTCCTTTGCTGGACCAGCTCGGGCATCCCCTCATTGTACCAGCTAAGTAGTCCTCTTCTCGACCAGCTTGGGCGTCCCCTTGATGTTCTAGCTTGGATATCCTCTACTGTACCAGCTCGGACGTCCCCTCACTGTTCCAGCTTTGGACATCCTCTGTTGGACCAGCTCGGACGTCCCCTTACTGTTCCAACTTGGACTACTCCTCAATCTGCACTGCTATCTGATCTCAATCAATCTTCTATCAGTGCTTTGTTCCAGCTTGCTGCTAGGCTGCTACAGTGCTTTCATCCAGCTCGCTGCTAATCTGGTTCGCTGCGCACTTGTACAAATCGTTAGTAAAATAACAACAGGTTTTGTGTTAATCAAAATTAAGATTCTGATTTGTAAACACAGATCCAACAATCTCTGATTAAGATTCTGATTTGTACACACAGATCCAACAATCTCCCCTTTTTGATTTACACAAAACCTAAATAAACAGATGCACGAAATAATGATTTCAAAATATTTCTCCCCCTTTTTGTGGGAATAAAAAAGGGTTGCAAAATCTTTTCTCCCCCTTAATATTAAAAACAAAGATCCCCCTTAAAACCACGGGGATTTTCTATTTTCTACAGTAAAATATTTTTAGGGAAGACATTTTGCAGAAAAGCATGTATGATATGACTTTGAAGAACAGAATCTGTGCTATTGAAATATTCTCATCTACTCAGACCAGAGGAGTAGTAGAGGATTCAATTTGCAGAATCTCTTCAATTTTTCCCTAATTTATAGCCTCGCCAAATCTAAAGATCTTGGCGTCCACAGATCTCGCGCAATTTGTCAACTCGTCGGAACAGATATTGTTGCAATTTCCTTTCGAGAAACTGCTAAGCAATTCAAAAAACATTACTCCCCTTATCTTTATTAAATGAGTTTTTGATAAATTTTAAAACTATTTTGTAGCACAGAAAAACTATAAGAGCTGAAAATGATTTTAAAACCTTAAAATTTTCAATTTAAAATGCTTTTTCAAGAACAACCCGCTCTAATACCAATTGTTAGGATCGAAAATTCGTGGTTGTCTGTGAGATTTGCCACAACTCACGTAGGCTCTCACACAGCCCAAATACCAACCCCTTGAGTTACGTGCATTTTGAAATTTTGAAGGTTGAAAACCGCACGTAAAAAACCAAAGCTAAATCGTGCCTCAGCTGGTACCAGTTCGCAGCAACGCTGCGAGCTGGTCGCACGATTTGTTCCCTTAAAAACGAGCTGAAATAGCTCATTTTGTTGAAAGGTTTTGAGCAAAGAGAAGTAGATCAGGTATGATAAAAATCATGTGGAAATAAACCAGAACTACCCTCTGTAAATTGAAACATTAAAGCTGATTTAAAACATGTATGCGTGCAGATGAAGAAAGCTATAAATGTGGTACTTAACGAAAACAAACACTGTAAATTTGTTTATGGAAGTTCGGAGGTCAATCTCCTACATCTCCCCTTATTCCGCAATGGGAAGGATCCACTAGAAGACTTTGATTACAACGATCCTCGCTGCAACCCACTCCTACGACCCGCAACCGCAAGAAACCCTAGCCACACCACTGCACACCAACCCGCAAGCTGCGTGTGTCTAACTCACTTCTTTAACGTCTCTGTGAGAAATGCTACACACACTTCTTTAACGTCTCAGTGTGAAAGACAACTGGACTTGTTTAACATCTCTATCCAAAGACTACAATGATTTGGTGTTTTTGATTCACTCATTTTTCTGTTCAGCTCAACTCTCGTACGTGTGATCGTGTGTGAGAAATATACAGTGTATGCTTACTCTCAAATGTATTCTCACACACTGGGAAGTGCTTCTATGAAAGCTGATATCTGTTTTCTTACCTATGATTTTTTTAATATTTCTTGCATGCTTTTTACTGCTCATCGTCTTCTTCATATAAATAGCCCTGTGCAGATTTTTCCCGTTGGACACATCTTTCCAGCCGTTGATAAGTCTTTTGAGAAAGTTCTGCCATGGTTGTCTTTGTGTCCTTTCACATTTAATGCGTCTGTAGGCTTTATGACTTTGAGCTTTGTCCACATTTAATGTTGCAGCCTTTGCTGACTTTGAGTATGAGAATTGTGTACTTGATGTGGACAAGACGAAGCAAACCAGTTTGAACTAATACAATGCAATCTTTACAATACTTGTGTTCAAATTGCTTTGTTCGTCTGAGCTGGTCGCTTCTCAACTAAGCTGATCTTGATCTTATCTGCACTTGACCTGCCCTTGCTCCAATCTGGTGAACCAGCTTGGGTGTCTTCTGCGATCTGGTTGTCCTTTGCTGGACCAGCTCGGGCATCCCCTCACTGTACCAGGTAAGTTATCCTCTTCTCGACCAGCTTGGGTGTCCCCTTGCTGTTCTAGCTTTGATATCAACTACTGTACCAGCTCGGACGTCCCCTCACTGTTCCAGCTTTGGACATCCTCTATTGGACCAGCTCGGACTTCCCCTTACTATTCCAACTTGGACTACTCCTCAATCTGCACTACTATCTGATCTCAATCAATCTTGTATCAGTAGCTTGCTGCTAGGCTGCTACAGTGCTTTCATCCAGCTCGCTGCTAATCTGGTTCGCTGCGCACTTGTACAAATCGTTAGTAAAATAACAACAGGTTTTGTGTTAATCAAAATTAAGATTCTGATTTGTAAACACAGATCCAACAATCTCTAATTAAGATTCTGATTTGTAAACACAGATCCAACAATCTCCCCTTTTTGATTTACACAAAACCTAAATAAACAGATGCACGAAATAATGATTTCAAAATATTTCTCCCCCTTTTTTGTGGGAATCAAAAAGGGTTGCGAAATATTTTCTCCCCCTTAATATTAAAAACAAAGCTCCCCCTTAAAAGCACGGGGATTTTCAATTTTCTACAGTAAAATATTTTTAGGGAAGACAGTTTGCAGAAAAGCATGTATGATATGACTTTGAAGAACAGAATCTGTGCTATTGAAATATTCTCATCTACTAGAGGAGTAATAGAGGATTCAATTTACAGAATCTCTTCAATTTTTCCCTAATTTATAGCCTCGCCAAATCAAAAGATCTTGGCGTCCACAGATCTCGCGCAATCTGTCAACTCGTCGGAACAAATATTGCTGCAATTTCCTTCGAGAAACTGCTATGCAATTCAATAAACATTACTCCCATTATCTTTATTAAATGAGTTTTTGATAAATTTTAAAACTATTTTGTAGCACAGAAAAACTATAAGAGCTGAAAACGATTTTAAAACCTTAAATTTTCAATTTAAAATGCTCTTTAAAGAACAACCCGCTCTAATACCAATTGTTAGGATCGAAAAGTCGTGGTTGTCTGTGAGATCTGCCACAACTCACGTAGGCTCTCACACAGCCCAAATACAAACCCCATGAGTTACGTGCATTTTGAAATTTTGAAGGTTGAAAACCGCACGTAAGAAACCAAAGCTAAATCGTGCCTCAGCTGGTACCAGTTCGCAGCAACGCTGCGAGCTGGTCGCACGATTTGTTCTCTTAAAAATGAGCTGCAATAGCTCATTTTGTTGAAAGGTTTTGAGCAACGAGAAGTAGATCAGGTATGATAAAAATCATGCGGAAATAAACCTGAACTACCCTCTGTAAATTGAAACATTAAAGCTGGTTTAAAACATGTATGCGTGCAGATGCAGAAAGCTATAAATGTGGTACGTAAAGAAAACAAACACTATGAATTTGTTTATGGAAGTTCGGAGGTCAATCTCCTACATCTCCCCTTATTCCGCAAAGAGAAGGATCCACTAGAAGACTTTGATTACAACGACCCTCGCTGCAACCCACTCCTACGACCCGCAGCCGCAAGAACTCCTAGCCACACCACTGCACACCAGCCCGCAAGCTGCGTGTGTCTAACTCACTTCTTTAACGTCTCTGTGAGAAATGCTACACACACTTCTTTAACGTCTCAGTGTGAAAGACAACTGGACTTGTTTAACATCTCTATCCAAAGACTACAATGATTTGGTGTTTTTGATTCACTCATTTTTCTGTTCAGCTCAACTCTCGTATGTGTGATCGTGTGTGAGAAATATATAGTGTATGCTCACTCTCAAATGTATTCTCACACACTGGGAAGTGCTTCTATGAAAGCTGATATCTGTTTTCTTACCTATGTTTTTTTTAATCTTTCTTGCATTCTTTTTACTGCTCATCGTATTCATCATATAAATAGCACTGTGCAGATTTTTCCCGTTGGACACATCTTTCCAGCCGTTGATAAGTCATTTGAGAAAGTTCTGCCATGGTTGTCTTTGTGTCCTTTCACATTTAATGCGTCTGTAGGCTTTATGACTTTGAGCTTTGTCCACATTTAATGTTGCAGCCTTTGCTGACTTTGAGTATGACAATTGTGTACTTGATGTGGACAGGACGAAGCAAACCAGTTTGAACTAATACAATTCAATCTTTACAATACTTGTGTTCAAAATGCTTTGTTCGTCTGAGCTGGTCGCTTCTCAACTAAGCTGCTCTTGATCTTATCTGCACTTGACCTGCCCTTGCTCCAATCTGGTGAACCCGCTTGGGTGTCTTCTGCGATCTGGTTGTTCTTGGCTGGACCAGCTCGGGCATCCCCTCACTTTATCAGCTAAGTTGTCCTCTTCTCGACCAGCTTGGGCGTCCCCTTGCTGTTCTAGCTTGGATATCCTCTACTGTACCAGTTCGGACGTCCCTTCACTGTTACAGCTTTGGAAATCCTTTGTTGGACCAGCTCGGACGTCCCCTTACTGTTCCAACTTGGACTACTCCTCAATCTGCATTGCTATCTGCTCTCAATAAATCTGCTATCAGTGCTTTGTTCCATCTTGCTGCTAGGCTGCTGTCAGGCCTCATGCTCAAATCAGAGATAAAACATACAAACACATGCGGAAGCTACTAAAAAGCGAGTAAAATTTTTCGCTTTTGGCCTGACGGTTTAAAACAATATAATTTTAAATACCATGATACTCAAAATAGAATCCCAGTTTACGAAAATCACAACAACGATAACAGTATAGCATAAAACAAGTATCAGACTCCAACAATCAAATACACCAACGAAGCAAAGGGCATCTCCCCGGCTAACTGGACCGATACATATAAATATGCTATACGGTACTGGGATACTCTAACCACCTCCTGGGGCACCACCAGCTGGGCTAAAACCACGACCAACTGTAAAACATGGGTTTTCTGAAAACAACACAACAAGGAAAACAACCAAGCCCCAGAGAGACATGGGGTCAAAACCCAGTACGTAGAGCAACTATAAAACAGCAGTAAACAACAAGAATAAAATGCAGATGCTATGCCTGAGGGAGGAGACAACAGCTCAACGGAATCTGCAACAGAATATGTGGCCACGGTGAGTGTAGGACATGTGGGTGCTACCCGACTCACCCCTACTCGCCCACCCTTACCAGATGCATCAACAACTCAACCTGCCGTTGCCTCGCCCATGAACTGTGGTAGTTAACCACTCGGCGCATGGTGGGTAACAAATCCCAGCAGGGATATGAGAGTGCGGTATTGCCGCTCGCCTCGCATCATGGTAAGTAAACAGAACAATAACAAAGAAGCAATGGCTGCAAAAGATGAACGGAGATGCAAATGCGTGTAAATAGCCATCTCGCAAATTATCCAAGCCATAACATCGCTGTATTACAAGCTCCAATCCGTACCTTATACTTCTGTGTAATAATTACCACAACAAAGGTCCCGAGAAAGCTGAACAACAACATGTCAAAGCACACAGGGGCATAAATCATCGGGACTCAAATACACAGAAGGTACTTCCGGGAGTTACAATTCAACCAGCGATCAATACCACTTAACAGGGAGCTTAAATCAACTTACTAAAGCTAAGATCTTACAACAATTCGAAGCTACCTACTCACAGCGAACACACGGCCAAGACAGTAACTTCGCGACCTCGCTCTAGCTAACAACAGCCTCCAAGAATGGTATAAGATGGAAGATCTTCTCGAGAGAAGTCCAACGCTACCTCACACATCCAAAACAATGGCCGGAAACGATGAGAATTCATCGAAAAAGCTCACGGTGAACAGTGCTCTAGGGTTCGAGAAACAAAGGATGAATGTCGGGAATTATGCTAAGTATGGGATCTGATGTCTCAATCGAAGACCAAGTCTTCCTATATATAAATCCCATAACGGCTGGAATCTGATTTAAAAGTCCACCGACATAACCAGCAGGCACCCACAAACCATCGGCTGGTCGAACCCCGCAAAACATAATCCCAAACACACAAAACGACGTCGTAGGACACTACCTACGACTGGTGATCAACCAAAAGCTGGACAACCAGAAGACTGGTTTAAACATCGCGGGAAATCCTCCAAAAGCTGGTACCAGTCATGACATCTAAAACGCAGCGTTGCAACTAATTAAAACGGAGTCGCATAGCTTACGTAATACTTTCCGCCAACAGCTGGTTATCCAGACGCAAGCTACAGGAGCGTTGACCCGCGTTGACATCTGCTCTCAGCTGGACAACTAGTCGACACACACACGCGAACAAATCCTCGCAGCTGGTACCAGTCGCAACATCCAAACGACGTCGTGCCAACTTAGCGAAACGTTGTCGTTTTGCCCTCAATACACGAAATAAAGCAGCAGCTGGATACAAACATGCTACCAGCTTTCACTTAACACAACGCATCCGGACTTCACTAAAACGACGGCGTTTGATCTCCCGCGCTACAATTACATGCTACGACTGGTTTTCGCCACCGACCAGCTGCTAGCTCACAAAACCAGCTTTTACCAAAAATCTCAAAAATACGAAAACTTCCAGAATTATTCTAAGTGAGGAATTTGACCCGAAATTACTACTAAAACATTCAAACAGAGATCTTAAACCACAAAGATTCTCTAAACACCGATTAACTCCAACAAATTAATCTTAAACACAATTCCAGGTCTCACAGCTGCTACAGTGCTTTCATCCAGCTCGCTGCTAATCTGGTTCGCTGCGCACTTGTACAAATCATTAGTAAAATAACAGTAGATTTTTTGTTAATCAAAATTAAGATTCTGATCTGTAAACACAGATCCAACACAGTGGCAGTGGGAACATCAACTTGCTTCTTCTTCAAGTAAGTATGAACAGACTTGGTGTTCAACACTTTGAGGTTGTGTAGAGACACGGACTCCCTAAGGTCCGCTTTAACCAACATTTGTAGCAGCAAACTAAGCTGGACTCAATATCCCTGAGACTTTTTGTCTGAGGTGGACACCCCATGGAAGCGAGAACATTGAACAAAACATGCGAGCAGTTAATCTTCAACCTAGAACTTATTGCCACAATTATCTCAAACCGGTCCACTTTTACTGCATCAAAAGATCATGCCTTGTCAGTCAGCGACTTGGGCACGATGTCATTCAAATCCTGGAAGGCTTGAACGAAACAGTTGTCGCGGAGGATAGCACCTTCATATCAGCCACTTTCTTTGGCCGGAAGCCCAAAGAAAATAGTCATACCCTCTGTTGGGAGATGAAAGGTCTCAACAAAGATCTACTGAGATATAACCAACTTCTGCTCCGAAATTGAAACGACCCAATCTACTAGATTTTTTTTTGCAAACTCAAAAAATCAAGTCATATTGCGATAAAATAATAATTAACTCAACAATGATTTTCAAAAGTCAACGACTTAAAGATTTTATTTCAAAAACAATAAAACATTCCTCAAATTTCCGAAAAAAATTCTCATAACAGCCTTTTGCGGAAGCTAGTCACGGGAGTGCGCTGCCTAGGTCCCGGGTTCCTCAAGCATCGTCGCCTCAAACCTCAACATCACTCTCACCTGCACACAATCATATCTAGTGAGTCTAAAGACTCAGCAAGCTCAAACCTTTATAACAAGTACTAAATATACATCCACATGCATTAAAATATCCCCATGACCAGCACATCCTGTTTGATTGCCAGCCTCAATCCTTCCATAGAGTGCATCAGCTTCACATTGCATTATAAGCAATCAGGGTTACAAAGTGGCATCCGCTATTGAACTTTCGGACAAATTAACGGACCGACCACCATAGGCGGGCATTACCCCTCAGAATGTACTTGGTGCATTGCACCCCATTCCAATTGTCAGCTCCATGACGTCGAAAATCTTCTCAAGGGTACCTGAAAATTCCTTCGGACTCATCTTTCGAAAGTGCCATAAACCGCCTCTGGTTTCACCCTCTGAGCAGCCTCAGCCTATTGCTCGAGTAAACATGTCAAACTCGCTAACAACTATCCACTAGCCTCAGGGGGTGGAGGTGGACGTGGGTCTCTCCTCTCTTCCTCGTCTCCCGAGTCCCTGCCCATTCATTATCTGGAAAACATTTACTCCAAATGAAATTTTCAAAACATTCTACATCTAGCATGTATATTTTAAAACTTTAAAACTTACAAACTTGTGGTGCGACTCTTGAGCTTCTCGGTACCAACAGTAGGCACAACCCTTCAGAACCTTGCTCTGATACCAACTGAAATGACCCAAACTACAAGAAAGTTTTCAAAACATAAAGTCACTTTGCAATAAAATAATAATTAACTCAAAATGTTTTCAAAATTCAACGTCGCAAAGATTTTATTTCAAAAAAATAAAAAATTCTTCAAAATTTTCGATAAAAATTATCATAGCATTCTTTTGCAGAAGCTATAGATCTTGGGAGTGCGCTGCCAAGGTCCCGGGCTCCTCAAGCGTCGTCGCCTCAAACCTCAACATCACTCTCACCTGCACACAATCAGATCTAGTGAGTCTAAAGACTCAGCAAGCTCAAACCTTTATAACAAGTACTAAATATACATCCACATGCATTAAAATACAATACTAAAAAAACGTTTTAAACTTCAACATAACAACTTTAAAAGAACTTTAAACTGTAAACTTTAAAGTTTAAACATTATCGTCAAAAATATTTAAGTAAACTTCAGTCTCAAATCCTCAGACTATACGTCATGCTATGTAAATAACGTAAACCTCAAAAATAACATTTTTTGGTGAAGTTTGCTCATTGATGCGACCCATCTGTTCGCTTGATCAAGCTATAAACCATAGTACTAGACTGGAATAGCTCTACCGACCTCTTGCACCGTAGTAACGATCCCCCTCTTATATGGCTCTACGGACCTCATGCAACGTAGTCACCATATTCCTCTATGTCTTGGTCATAGTCAACTCGCATTCCTCAAAATAATTTTCTTTATTTTGTTTTAAAACATCAACATCACATCTCATGCCATTAACATCATAAAAATTCATCATTTTCATTTTCAAAAGCTTTAAGCCCATAAACATGTTTGCGATGTGTTAGAAAATATAGAAAATTTGAGCCAAGATCAATTGGAACCGTAGTAGGCTTCTCGACGGGCTACTCGGATACCGGACTGTCTCAACTAGTCACCGAACAAGCCCAAACTCACCACAATAAACCCAAGTCTAGAAAATATAATTTTACGCATCTTAAACATGTTTACAACCCATAAAAATACTGCTCGGATGCCTTCGGGGTGCTGCCATGACCTCTAAATTTTCAGCTCTACGTGATGCCTCTCCTTGGCTTCCCTACGGGTCCGTGCGAATTGTTACTAAAATTTCCTCATCTATCATCCCATGAACTCATATTAGGATCTATTCTTACATGGTTTAGGACCTATAGAACCACGAAACAAAGTACTGGACAATCGTCTAAAGGAACACAACACAACCCTACTCCCTCCTAGCCTCGCCTCCGATCACCTGATGGGATCATATGTGTGTTGCTGTGTGTGCCCCTCCCTCGCGACTCCACTTCCTCTCCAACCAAACCAGCTCAAAACCAGACCTCTTAAGGACCATCTAAGCCACACCCCAAGTCCTAGACCAGCCCTCCTAGTCGAGCCATGACAACCCACTCATCACCTTCATCACCAAAGAACAAGACTCACACCCCACTCTCTTGAACGACACTTCCCGGCATCAAAATCTAATCATCCCTCAACCTCCCTCGACCAGACATGAACTAGACCTAGATGGCTTCCTTAACTCATGGTTCAGACCCTATCCAAGACCCCTGGATGAACCAAGGTCCCCTCGCAAAGATTAACCCGAGCCGACCCTTCACCCTCGGCCACGCCTCTCGTCCAGCCTTAATCCCACCTCAAACCAACCTCATACCAGACCCATGAAACCATCTAGACGTGAATTATAACACAAAAAAGGTCCATGGTCGAGCTAGGGTGGTCGGACAGCAGCCCCGACGGACCATCAACACATGAAGGCGACAAGTAAAGAACATAAAAAAAATACTCCAACGCTTCATGCAAACGTCTAGCCATTAAAATTATGGTTTTCATGCATCAAATGACTCAGAACACACATAATATAATCTTAAAGTGGCAGCAAGGAAGATTTAAAACTTTTCTTTGTTGTAAAGAATGCGAATATACGTTACCAAAGGTGTCGGAATGAATCGGGAGACGAATTTCCTACAAGATTGCTCCTTGGAGTCTCATGGCCACACCTAGGTTAGGGGAGAAAATGTAACGCCACGAAATCCAGAATACGTGAGAATGAGTGCATGACTAGGGAAAAAATAATTTTAGATGATTACATGCCATTTTATGTGATTTGTTTATGATTTTTATGTTGCATGGTTTGCATGTCATTTTTTCAGCCTGTTTGAGTTACGGACGCATGGACGAGACTAGGGATGATTGAGATGAAAATAATTTAAGATTTTTAATTTCTTAGATTTTTGAGAATAAATTTATTATTTTTTAAGAAGCAAGTTTCCAAAAAAATTGGGGTTTCTATGATTATTTTGGAGGGGAACCCGTTTTGCGCCTATACGGGCTGCTTTATGGGATTTTAAGGTGTTTTCAAATTTGAGAGGGTCTTTATTTCAAAAATTAGAAGTTTTAAAAGCTTGGCTTAGAGTTTTAATTAACTTGGAGACTTAAGTGAGGGGTAAACATGTAAAAATCCCTTTTATTTTCTTAATTAAGTCTAGGGGGTCACTTTTGGCACATTCATTCTCTTCAATTCCAACTCTAATCAACTCCCAACCTAGCCATAGCCTCCATTCCCTCCTCCCCTCAAAAACACGTCCCACTTCCCACTTCAAAGTTCGAAAATTTCAGATCTTTGGTGATCCAAAGGCGGTCTGCCCCGATCTCGTGTCTTCATACGTCGGTAACTTGTAGATCTATCTTTTCTCCAAATCAGGCATGTACTATCGATTTATTTTCTCACCATTTAAGCCATAGTAAACTTTTTATAATGTTCAATGTATGAATTGCATGTGATTTGTTTAGATCTATGCATAATGTTTGAGATCCATGCATGTTTCATAGTTTTCAAAACGTATTTGGATCTTTGGTGATCCAAAGGCGGTCTGCCCCGATCTCGTGTCTTCATACGTCGGTAACTTGTAGATCTATCTTTTCTCCAAATCAGGCATGTACTATCGATTTATTTTCTCACCATTTAAGCCATAGTAAACTTTTTATAATGTTCAATGTATGAATTGCATGTGATTTGTTTAGATCTATGCATAATGTTTGAGATCCATGCATGTTTCATAGTTTTCAAAACGTATTTGATTATTTTCTTGTGAAGATTCGATCATGGGCGGTTCATGGGGCTAGGGTTAGGTCCAAAGGTGGTCGAGATAGTTATTCCATCGCGTAGGATCACGTATGTACAAACGGAAAGATATTTGATCAATGAATGAATTATTTACGAATTTTATGATCAGCACGTGTTCTGGCTTGTCGTCTCTGCGTGACAGTAGAGTTGCTGGGGTCGGGTAAGTCACTCTATGCTGGCTGTGTGGTCAATGTTGCTTTCAGGGGATATATTATTGAGTTAGGGTCATTTAGGTCCAAACGGGAAGCAATTTGGTCAAGGAATGAATTAGTATGAAGTTTATGGCTATCACGTGTCCTGGTTGCAATCTGCTCACGGGCAGTAGGTTTGTGGGCATCGGGTTGGTCATATACTGAATCGTTTTTGAGTTTTGTTTGTTACATTGACTAATATATTGAGTTATGGTGATTTGGGTCGAAATAGGGTGTGGTTTGGTTAAGAAATGGATTTTTAATGACATTTACCGTTTTGTCGCTCGAAATGCGTCTCGTCGGGTCATTTTTATGAAAATTAAGATTTCGAGTCTTAGAGTTTGCCAAAGTTCGTGGATGAATTTGTTTGATGTTTTAAGCATATTTTAAGATTTTTTACAGCCTTTTTAGATTTTATTTGATTTATGAGATTTTTGGTAATTTTCATGACAAATTAATGCCTAGAAAATTATCTTTAGCATGTATGATTTTTAAATTTTCATGGCTGGACCAGGTCGGTTCGTCGAGTTTCGAGTTAAAATATTTTAAATTTGGTCCGAGTTATTTCAATTATGGACCGATTATTTTAATTTTAAGTCAAATGTCCAATTTTAAAGAAAATGGTCAAATGTTTTAAATCGAGTCAAACTTTTAAATTAATTGTATTTGATGTTTATTTTAAGTTTTTAAGTCAAAATTGGAGTCTTTGGATGTTTTATTAAGTTAAACATGGAGTATTTGGTTTTTTAATTGAGTCAAAATTTACCATGAGATCTTAACCGGGTCAAAATTGGTCATTTGGTCAAAATTGATCATTTGGGTCAAAATTGATTAAGTTATCCTTTAAAAGTCAAAATTTTATTAAATTGATTTTAATTCAAAATTGATTTTGAAATTAGTCAAATTAGTCCTTTGATTTTAAAGTCAAAATTGATTTTGAAATTGGTCAAAATTAGTCCTTTGATTGTAAAGTCAAAATTGAGTTGAAATTAGTCAAAATTGGATGGTGTTAGGAATTTTAAAGAGGGTCTCTTAAGTCTTGGGCTAAGTCAATGTTGATGTGAGTCAAGAAGTAGTGGGCAAGGCTCCTGAACCAGTACTTGATCGAAGTAGAAAATGTAGAAGCCCGTGAATGTATATTTAATTATATATGTAGTATTCTATGTACGTAAATGTTTTAAAAAAAAGGATTAAGTATACATTGACGGGCTAAGCTACTGCATGATATTACGAAATGTACGCATCATGAATGTTTTATGAAACGATAAAGGCATGTTCTTTTAAAAGACAAAACCCAAGGGATTGAATGATTTGTGGCAAGTTTATGATGAGGGGATGCGGGATACCGGGCCCGTTGAGCTTCTGTTTCCATGTATTACGAGCTTATGGATCCATGCGTTCACGGCATGATGAAGTGGCAGCATAGAGGTGTGACTTTATAGGGATCCCGAGGTAAGGTCGGATGAACCACACCGCCACGTACGTTGGTTTATAGATTGATCAATCGAATATAATCCACACTTCATGATACGACTCATACGTTTTTATACTAAGCTATGTCATGCCTTATGTATGCTATATGTTATGTATGATATGAAATGTACGAAACAATGTTTTAAGATCATGCATGCATTCATTCTTTAACTTTATTTTATTACAAATATGTGCTTGCATGCGACTTTATTAGTATGTACTTTGTTATGATACAAGATAGAGCATGCTGAGCCTCTATGCTCACTAGGTTTAAATGGTACAGGTGATGACCCTGCTAAGTATATCCCGACTGACGATGAGGACCTCTGAGCGCCTGCTGCAGCAGTACCCCGTGACCGCACATATGCTTCACTTTTATTATGATACGTTTTTCAGATGTGGACTTTAAACATGTTCATTTCAGTAATTTTACTCAGTTGGTTTTTAAACCGTATGGATGTTTTGACGTTTTTAAGTATTTCTTTAATCACGTTTAAAGTATTGTTAAGTAATGATTTATAAATTTTTAAAAGGGAACGAGCCATACTTTCAGTTTATGTTTCCGCAAATGATTTTAAAAAATAAAGAAAAATTTCTAGAGTCTAGTTCGTTTCAGAAAATTTGGCCACTATGAGGTAAAGAATCAGATGGAGGCGTGCATGAAATGTCTTCCAAGGGTTAGGTTAGCTAAATAGGCTTTTTGTGTTAATTAGGCCAGTAGGTTTGTGGGCATCGGGTTGGTCATATACTGAATCGTTTTTGAGTTTTGTTTGTTACATTGACTAATATATTGAGTTATGGTGATTTGGGTCGAAATAGGGTGTGGTTTGGTTAAGAAATGGATTTTTAATGACATTTACCGTTTTGTCGCTCGAAATGCGTCTCGTCGGGTCATTTTTATGAAAATTAAGATTTCGAGTCTTAGAGTTTGCCAAAGTTCGTGGATGAATTTGTTTGATGTTTTAAGCATATTTTAAGATTTTTTACAGCCTTTTTAGATTTTATTTGATTTATGAGATTTTTGGTAATTTTCATGACAAATTAATGCCTAGAAAATTATCTTTAGCATGTATGATTTTTAAATTTTCATGGCTGGACCAGGTCGGTTCGTCGAGTTCGAGTTAAAAATATTTTAAATTTGGTCCGAGTTATTTCAATTATGGACCGATTATTTTAATTTTAAGTCAAATGTCCAATTTTAAAGAAAATGGTCAAATGTTTTAAATCGAGTCAAACTTTTAAATTAATTGTATTTGATGTTTATTTTAAGTTTTTAAGTCAAAATTGGAGTCTTTGGATGTTTTATTAAGTTAAACATGGAGTATTTGGTTTTTTAATTGAGTCAAAATTTACCATGAGATCTTAACCGGGTCAAAATTGGTCATTTGGTCAAAATTGATCATTTGGGTCAAAATTGATTAAGTTATCCTTTAAAAGTCAAAATTTTATTAAATTGATTTTAATTCAAAATTGATTTTGAAATTAGTCAAATTAGTCCTTTGATTTTAAAGTCAAAATTGATTTTGAAATTGGTCAAAATTAGTCCTTTGATTGTAAAGTCAAAATTGAGTTGAAATTAGTCAAAATTGGATGGTGTTAGGAATTTTAAAGAGGGTCTCTTAAGTCTTGGGCTAAGTCAATGTTGATGTGAGTCAAGAAGTAGTGGGCAAGGCTCCTGAACCAGTACTTGATCGAAGTAGAAAATGTAGAAGCCCGTGAATGTATATTTAATTATATATGTAGTATTCTATGTACGTAAATGTTTTAAAAAAAAGGATTAAGTATACATTGACGGGCTAAGCTACTGCATGATATTACGAAATGTACGCATCATGAATGTTTTATGAAACGATAAAGGCATGTTCTTTTAAAAGACAAAACCCAAGGGATTGAATGATTTGTGGCAAGTTTATGATGAGGGGATGCGGGATACCGGGCCCGTTGAGCTTCTGTTTCCATGTATTACGAGCTTATGGATCCATGCGTTCACGGCATGATGAAGTGGCAGCATAGAGGTGTGACTTTATAGGGATCCCGAGGTAAGGTCGGATGAACCACACCGCCACGTACGTTGGTTTATAGATTGATCAATCGAATATAATCCACACTTCATGATACGACTCATACGTTTTTATACTAAGCTATGTCATGCCTTATGTATGCTATATGTTATGTATGATATGAAATGTACGAAACAATGTTTTAAGATCATGCATGCATTCATTCTTTAACTTTATTTTATTACAAATATGTGCTTGCATGCGACTTTATTAGTATGTACTTTGTTATGATACAAGATAGAGCATGCTGAGCCTCTATGCTCACTAGGTTTAAATGGTACAGGTGATGACCCTGCTAAGTATATCCCGACTGACGATGAGGACCTCTGAGCGCCTGCTGCAGCAGTACCCCGTGACCGCACATATGCTTCACTTTTATTATGATACGTTTTTCAGATGTGGACTTTAAACATGTTCATTTCAGTAATTTTACTCAGTTGGTTTTTAAACCGTATGGATGTTTTGACGTTTTTAAGTATTTCTTTAATCACGTTTAAAGTATTGTTAAGTAATGATTTATAAATTTTTAAAAGGGAACGAGCCATACTTTCAGTTTATGTTTCCGCAAATGATTTTAAAAAATAAAGAAAAATTTCTAGAGTCTAGTTCGTTTCAGAAAATTTGGCCACTATGAGGTAAAGAATCAGATGGAGGCGTGCATGAAATGTCTTCCAAGGGTTAGGTTAGCTAAATAGGCTTTTTGTGTTAATTAGGCCCACTAAGTAATAGTTTGTTAGGATCGAACACAAACGCGGGAGTTCAGGCGGGGTGGTTGGGGTGAATGAACTCCTTTGCAATTTTTGTTTGAAAATTGGTTTCAAAAATTTTACTGCTACGCAAAACTCCAGCCGAGTTTCCAGCTTGAAGGGTTCTTAGTGATTACTATTGGCTCGTGTAATAAAATGATTTTATACGGAAAGAACACAATTTAACAGTGAACAATTTAAAAAAATTCGTGAATGTAAAAGATATAGAGACGAGAGGTTTGTTTTTGGAAGTTCGGAGCAATTTCTCCTACGTATCTTCTTCTTCCTCAATGGGAAGGATTTACACTAGAAGATTTGATTTACACAACCACTTGTACAAACCCGAGCCAATAGCCAGCAGCTGCACGAACTCCTAGCAATCAACCAACAAAACCAGACCCGTGATCTGGTTCTCAAATACAATAGATATAGCACTAAGCTGGTTGTGCTATTCTAGCACTCTATTTGTTTATGATTTTACAGTGAACGCTCAACACTACAGAGTATGTGTATAGAATATTGTGTGACACAAGGAATAGAATGAACAATCTGTGAGTGTGTCACTAGCTGTGAGCTGGTTCAAGAATGAACTCTGCTTTTGCTTGTCAAAGCTGGTTAGCTTGTAAGTTCGAAGCTTGTGATGTTGTGTCTCGTATGTCGTTCGGTCTCGTAACCCCTGTATCACATCAAATTGTACGTAACTTCAAAAATTCCGAAATTCAATTTGCTAAGTTGTCTTTAACTTAGCTGGGTTCCCAATCTGGTTTCTGAACATTGAGATGCTTTTCTTGATCGGGTTCTGAGCTCGATTATATCCATTCTGCTTTGAAGTATTCTGCTCATGTCTTTGTTCTGTACTGATTCAGATAGCAATCTTTGTGCACTCATATCTTCAGTACTATAACACTTGTAAGAACATTCTGCTTCGAGCTGGTTTACTTAACTGGTCTTCCAGCTGGTCTGTTATTCCACTTATCACTCCAGCTGGTCCATTATACCACTTATCACTACCACTGTGATCTGTTCTCTCAACTGTAAGCCACTGTTTGGCTGCTCTTCATCTCAATGTTCTCTGTTTCAAATTATTTGAATTTTCTCAACTGAACTGTCCTAATCCGGCTAAGCATCTTTGAACTGGTTTGACCTTAACCGGCTTGACCAAATTACCTTTGCAGGTTTGTCCTCAACCAGCACAATGAAGTATCCTGAGCTGGTTTGACTTTAACTAGCTTGACTCTGCTTCGATCTGGTTTCTACATCCAATGATGTAAGCTTCCTCCAGATCTTGTGCCTTTGGTCTGATTGATCTCTTTTATTTTTCATCACCAAAACTTCTGAAATTAACTCTAAAAATTTCCCCATTTTTGGTAATGACAAAACTTTGGTCGTAAAAAGATATTTTACTGACCATTAAACAATTTACAAAGATCAGCTATACAAAAAGTTTGCTTGGTCCTACTAAAACTACTAAACCCGTCTTGGTCGGAACCATTTTCTCTTTTTATTGCTTCTTGTCCCTTGGTCCTTTCTACTGCTTGGTCCTTCACCCCTTGTACTGCTTGGTCTGCTAGGTCCTTCCCCCTTTTTGGCATCACCCATCTCTTTTAGGTGAGTAACCATTTCAGCTAGCTGTAACTTGACAAAATCCAGATCACTGGCAATCTGCAGCTGATGCTCGGTGAATTGACGAACCAGACTGGTTTCAAACAATGTCTGGGTAGAATTCATGTTGGCTGCCAAAGTTTCCAGCTTGTCATAAAAGGCGCGCTTGTACAAGAATCAAGCTTCATGAATGTCAAAGCGTCCATCATACTATCAACCTTGGAATCCAAAGATACAGCCCTTGAATCCATGGAGATGATTTTAGATTCTAGGGATAAGATGACTTTTTGCACCTCATTTAGCTTAGTAGCAGTTTCAAGATCTGATTGGGGTCTAGAAAGACTTATTCGCTGCTGACCGGATTGGGTAGCAACTTCAGTTTGATTCTGGTTGGGATTATTTCTCCACCCTCATTATATACAACCATCTGCAACTGAGATGGGCTGAGAACCTGATGGCCTGTATTATTCACCTCTGAATCAGGATGAGGACCCAGATTGAGACTAGGGATTAGAATGAAAGGGATCAACACTGGAAAAACTGTCCGCACTATCCTCATTGTGGACAATGAAATGTCCATAAGAACCATAACTTGAGCTCTCTTGAGACTTGTCCTTTTCCCCAGGAGCCTGTTGCTCCAGGACCTGTTTTCCACTCACAGTACCCAAATACTCCTTCTCTGTATCATCCACATGCTCAACAATCCGATCAACCACTTCAATTTGTCCCTCCGCTGTCGACTCTAGATTCTTATGCTACTGTCCTTGATCCGTTTTCTTATCCGGTGTTGAGTTGCGAAGCTGTGCAAGCTGAGCCTTAATTTTTCCCAAGTCAAGCATGGAGTGAAATCCGAAGATCCAACTCGGTCTGCAGATCGCTCATTATGGGTGACTGGAAAACCGGCTCCAGGTTGAAATAGGTTGATGCTTTTCCTAGCTTTGGCCAACTCAGCTTCCAGCATGCGGATTGCCATAATATCCTGGTTAGCTGATGTCTTATCTTTATGAAATTATTTCCAATGCTCAACAACACTTCACTCAAATACAGCTCCTCTATCTTGAACCAGACAAGCTCCCTTCTCTGGAGCATCTCACTGACCTTATCCGTCTCTTCCCATGCAAACAATTTATTCTCAGACTTCGCAAATTTTTGCACAAAATTCATAGACGGGATCTTGTCCAGACGGTAACTAGTTCGGAACCTATGCCACTGGTCGAAAACTTGAAGTTGGCACTCCGCTTGCTTCCTTATGTTCTGAATTACCAGTAGATAGTGTTCCTGTACTGGATTTGGCCGATCGAAATATGGCAGAGCTCCCTTGCCTTTATCCGCTAGGTCAATCTTCGGAAGGAAGTGTGTGACCCAGTCGATCTCCCAGATCTCAATATGTTGTAGGCTTCTGAGTTGGTTGGGCAGATTCACGCCTCTCCTCCTGTTCGATTTTCTCAAAAGTATCAATCTGTCCCTCACTCTCCATAAGACCTTCGGGACCACCAGCAGTAGACTTATCATGCTCGCCCTGAGCGATAGTAGAATTTCCATCTTGGTTGTCCTTATCTGCTTGGTTCTCCATACGCTCTTCTTTCTCATCAATGGGGAGGCTTCATTTCTAAACTCCATATTCTCGTCCGGTACATGAGTGTCGGAGCCATCACCATTTTGCTTCTTCAACTCTGGAGGTGTTGCTACAGTATCTTTTGGTCCAACAGTTGACCCTTTGTCACCCCCAGCTGGTTCTTTAGGGACTGGACCAGGTTGAGACTCCGTTTGATTTCCAGCAGTGGAAGGCGCCTTCTTAGTTCGCTTGGTCCGATGCTTCTTTGTAATGAGCACCGGAGGAACAGTTACGGTAACCTCAGAGTCAGATGACTCTACCACTTGTTTGCGCTTGGCGACACGGTTCTTCAATTGATTCAGTGTGTACGAAACCTTCGTTTGAGATGGTCCCAGACTTAGATTTCGTGGGAGCAGCTTGACTCCCAGCCGCCTCTGGCTACTGTACAACCACCTTCTTCACCTTCTCTTTCTTTTTCTTCTTCTCCACAGCTCTTTTCGGCCTTATTCTTTTCACCGGCTTCTCTCCCAGCCCTGTTATATGGAATACTGTCCGCAGTAGATTTATGCTCACTGGCAGTAGCCCCTGACACCTTGCTGGTTTCACCAGCTGGTCCAACAGTCATATTTTTATTGATGTATGTCTGCACCGATTTGTTGGTTAGCACTTTCTGTGGATGGAGCTTGACTGTTTCCCCGAGATCGGCCTTGACCAATCGCTGCAACACCACGCTCAGCTGGACCGCAAACCCTTGTGACTGACAGGTTGGGTTGTTCACCATAGCCACTAGCACTTGAAACAACACCTGCTCCCAGTTAACCTTCAACCAGCAGTGATAGCTACCATCAAATCAAACTTCTCCCTCGTAACCATATCAAATGACCAAGCCTTCGCACACAATGCTTTTGCCACAATGTCGTGCAGCAAACGAAATTCAATCTTCATCTCCTTCTTCTTACTTGGTGCCCTGAACGAAACTTCAGACCCAGAAAACCTACCCTGCATCTCAACCACTGTCTGATTCGGAACATCCAAGAGTACTTCTTAAGTGCCAATTTCCTATTGGCGACGGTGCTGATAACTGTTACTGCAACTACCTTCGCATTAATGAAGAACTCGACCACAACTCTCTCATAAACCGAACCAGATGTTGCTAAAAACCCCTCAAGCCCTGTGTCCACCAGGGATTTGAACATGCGAGCCATTCCGATGTGCTCCATAGCGAGAAAAGACTAAAATTCGACCTGTAAGGCATAACGAAAAAGGAAGCAGCCATTTTTGATCGTAGAGGGTAAGGAAAGTGAGATAACACGATAGATTTCACGAAAATTGCTAGAAAATTCTTGCAATAATGCTTTAATCCGGGAAAGTTTTGAAAGCGTACCGTAAAAAAATAATAAGAAACTGTTTATGTATGAAAGGGGAGAGAGAAGGGTTTTACTGGACACGTGTCATCATCATATTAAAAAGTCATTTGAAATTCTAGAAGGATGACCGTCCGATTTAAATACGTAGAAGCAACCCAATCTCCACCGTTATATTTTATTGACCAGCACAGAAACAAGTAACTCACCGTGATAACATCGTTCTATACATGCCTCAAGCTGGACCAGACCAGCACGGTGCTCACCAGCTCGAAGACAAACAGTGGACTGTTTAGTTATCTGTTTGAATTATATTGTCCCCCCTGAATTCATGCATGTAGAACATAATCATGAAATATTCAAGAGACCTAAAATGTTTTATAAAGTAAGAAAACTTAGCGTCCGGCAGAGGCTTGGTGAAGATATCAGCTACTTGCTGATCCATTGGCACATGCTCCACCCGAACGTCTTTCTTTAGTACGTGGTATCAAATGCCATGATGGCGTATGTCGATGTGCTTGTTTCTGAAATACATCATGGAGTTTTGAGTGATCGCGATCGCACTTGTGTTGTCATAGAATATGGGTGCTTCTTGTGCATCGACACCATAGTCCCGGAGCTGTTGTTGAATCCACAACATTCGAGGGCAACAGCTTCCAGCTGCGAGGTACTCTGCCTCAGCTGTGGACGTGGCTATCGACGTCTGTTTCATGCTGAACCAAGATATTAATCTATCATCCAGAAATTGACAAGTCCCACTTGTGCTACGCCGATCAACTTTACATCCTGCATAGTCTGCATCAATATTACCAATCAAATTTAAACTTGAGTTTTTTGGATACCAAAGACCAACGTTCTGCGTGCCTTTCAAATATTTAAGAATGCGTTTAACAGCCATGTAGTGTGATTATTTTGGATCGGCTTGAAGCCTGGCACACATATAGACCGAGAACATAATGTTGGTCTGCTTGCAGCGAGGTATAAAAGCGAACCAATCATCCCACAATATATGGTTACCTCAACGGCAGTTCCAACTTTGTCTTTGTCCAGCTTGATGGAAGCACTCATCGGAGTAGCTGCTGAAGAACAATTTTCCATACCGAACTTCTTCAGAAGTTCCTTGGTATACTTCGCTTGATTGATGAATATTCCATCTTCAACCTGCTTTACTTGTAATCCTAGGAAAAATGTCAGCTCCCCCGTCATGCTCATCTCGAATTTATCCTGCATAAGCTTTGAAAATTTGTCGCAAAGCTTGGAATTAGTAGAGCCGAAAATAATATCATCAACATATATTTGTACTAACAAGACATGATCATTTTTAAATAACTTAAATAGTTCCTTGTTGACAGAACCAATAAAAAAATCATGATCTATTAAGAACTTGGACAGGGTATCATACCAATCTCTAGGAGCTTGTTTTAGACCATACAACGCTTTATCAAGCTTGTACAGATACTCCGGTCTAGTATGATCAACGAAGGCAGAAAGTTGTGTAACATACGCTTCCTCATTCAATATGCCATTTAAGAATGTACTTTTGACATCCATCTGATAAAATGTTATAGTAAATTTCAGAAGTTTTGGTGATGAAAAATAAAAGAGAATGAATAAAGAGATCAATAAGATCAAAAGACAAGATCTGGACGAAGCTTACTACGTTGGATGTAGAAACCAGATCGGAGCAAAGTCAAGCTGGTCAAGGAAAAACCAGCTCAGCGTTTTTAGGGACGCTGGTTAAGGATAAACCAGCAAAGGTAATTTGGTCAATCTGGTTAAGTTCAAACCAGCCCAGGATATTGAGGTGTACTGGTTTAGGACAAACCAACTGGATACTAAGCCATGCATATACCAGTTCAAATATGCTTAACCGGATAAGGGTAGTTCAATTGAGAAAATTCGAAGAGCAGAGAGCACTGAATTGAAGAGCAGGAAAACAGTGGTTTACAGTTGCGAGAACAGATCGCTGTGGCAATGGTAAGTGGCATAATAGACCAGCTGGAGTGATTAGTGGAATAACAGACCAGCTGGAAGATTAGTTAAGTAAACCAGCTCGAAGCAGAATGATTTCAAGTAATATTGAACTGAAGATATGAGTATACAAAGAATTCTATCTAAATCAGTATTGAACAAATACTTGAGCCAAAAACTGGATTTAATCAAGCTCAGAACCCGATCAAGAAAAGTAGCTCAACGTTCTGAAACCAGATCGGAAGACCAGCTGAGTCAAGGACAACGTAGAAAATTGAATTTTGGAATGTTTGAAACTACGTACAGTCTGATATGAAACATTTGACATCTCTGCACTGATGTGTAGTCGTTGGAACTACTTTGAGCTAAATTCAGATACGCAGAGATATGGTTCAAACTGAAGACGACGCAGAGTTGCTAAAAAGGGCAATGCATTTAATGGAGATAGTACTTTCATCGTACAGGAATTTAAGATGCCGCAGAAGGATACAGTCAATGTGTCTACTGGCTACATTTATTACCGTTGTATCCAAAGAGTATAAATAGAAGAGAAGAGAAGCTTGGAAGGGGTTACAAATACAACAGAACATCAATCGAACTTACGAGTTAACCTCACAAGCAAAAGCAGAGTTCATCTTGAACCAGCTCACAACAGGTGACACACGTACAGATAGCTTAATTCAATTTTAGTGTCACACAATCTTCTAGACACACACTCTGTAGTGTTGAGACTTCTTTGTAAATCATAAACAGAGAGTGTAGAGTGCTAGATTAGCACTACCAGCTTAGGGCTGAGTTATTTGTATTGTGAACCAGATCACGGGTCTGGTTTTGTTGGTTGAGTGATAGTAGTTCTCGTGGCTGATGGTTGCGGGATCGGGTTTGTACAAAGGGTTGTATAAATCAAATATTCTAGTGGATATCCTTCCCATTGAGGAAGAAGGGGAGACGTAGGAGAATTTGCTCCGAACTTCTAGAAACAAACCTCTCGTCCGTATATCTTTTACATTCATGCATTTGATAAATTGTTCACTGTTGAATCGTGTAGTTTTCACATATAATCTTTTTATTACACGAGACAACATCAATCACTGAGAACCCTCCTAGCTGGTAACTCGGTTGGAGGTTTGTGTGGAGCTGTAAAATTTTTGAAACAAATTTTCAAACCAAAATTAGTAAAGGAGTTCAGTCACCCCCACCCCTCTGAACTCTTGAGCTTGTTTTCAATCCTAACAAGTGGTATCAGAGCTCGATTTTTCAATGTTTGAACAATTCACTCATTTATATTCATTAAATATGTCGATTTATCACAACAATATTCCTATGTTTTCAAAGGAGGAATACGACGTCTGGAAGATCCGGATGTAGGCGCACCTAGCAGCACAAGATGACGATATGTGCTTCGTGATAACCAACGAACCAACACAAATAATGAAAATGAATACTGCTGTGGCAATAACTGTCGGTGCACCTCAGTGGATCGAGAAACCAAGACTGGAGTGGACCTCTGAGGACAAGAAGAAAGCAAATTTTGATTGATAGGATCAATTAGGATCAAAAATATGCCTAGGAGTTCAGACGGGGGGGGGGGTTTGAATGAATTCCTTGGATTTTAATTTTTCGAAACCTTAACAACAATTTTATAAGCCTTCGATCAACTAGAGCTGAGTTACCAGATCTGAGGCTCTCAGTTTAAATCTGTTCGCTCGGTTAACAGTAAATTGTGCGGAAATAAACCGATTGAGCAGTGAAGAGTTAATAAAAATAAATACGATGCATATAAAGTAAAAGTGCAGAGATCAAGAGTTTTTTTATGGAAGTTCGGATATTAAATCCTACGTCTCCCCTTCTTCCTTTGCAGGAAGGTTCCAATAGAAGATTTGATGTACACAACCTCTGAATACACCCGATCACTGAACCTCTCTCCACGTGAACTCCTAGTTAAATCTGTTCGCTCGGTTAACAGTAAATTGTGCGGAAATAAACCGATTGAGCAGTGAAGAGTTAATAAAAATAAATACGATGCATATAAAGTAAAAGTGCAGAGATCAAGAGTTTTTTTATGGAAGTTCGGATATTAAATCCTACGTCTCCCCTTCTTCCTTTGCAGGAAGGTTCCAATAGAAGATTTGATGTACACAACCTCTGAATACACCCGATCACTGAACCTCTCTCCACGTGAACTCCTAGTAACTCCAACTACATGCAGATAACACTGTGGGATACAATCGAATGAAATATTCTCAAACGGATTCACCTACGTTTGTTACAGACTCAAATCTAAATATTAAAAACAACACAAAACAATTGATTACTGTAAATCTTCTGGTTCTTTTATCAACAAGAACTGTTTACAAATGTAAACCAGAAGATAACTCGAATTTAAATCTATGACGGCTTGAACTTGAGAGTTCTTAGAGATTTGGAAGCTGGGACTTGGAATATTTTGAACGCTGAAAATTCCCAGAAATTTGAGAGTGAGAGTATGCGAGATAAATCGACTGAGATACCAAGAGAGCTTCTATGTTTGAAATCTTCAGCTATTTATACTCTTGAACCTCAACAGTCAGTAGATACAATTACCTCTGTATATCTTCATCGTTTCACCGTATTTAATGCTCCATGCTATGCGAAAGGTAATCTGCGCTTGTAAAGGCTTAATTTACTTATATACCAAAGCGAGTAAACATCGTATCAATCACTCTGCTTAATGTGCAATTTACTCAAAATAGCTCTGATCTTGTTTCCTTAATTCAAGTTGTGACCGTTGATTACTCTCAAATAATCAACTGACAGTATCTGAAGATATCCGAAGCTCACATCTGCTAGAATATTGAAATCCACTTTTCCTTTGTGAGTAGCTACAAGAAATATCTCCTTACACGTATAGCCATCACATCTGAAATATCCCCCTTTTTGTACTATTATAGAATCAATGCTCTCTGTCACATATGAAAACTGTACTGCTCTTCTCGTAATGCTAAAAAACGATAAAATCTGAAGTCTGAAGAACCCTGTGTAGAGTCTGTTCACATCTGAGCACATATACCCGGATCTGTTACCGTAATCCTCTGATTCAAATCTGATACCTTCAAATCTGAAACTCTGACCCGATAACTGAAATAACCCGAATACCCAAATCTGATATACTCTGAAACTGAATACTTCGAATCTGGGTTGTTCATATCTGGTTTGCTCGGTCTGATCTGAATCTAAGTACTGTTCCAAATTCTCTCGGATTTGAATTCTTCTCCCGATAACTGAGATCTGAAGACTTACCTCGATAGCATGATTTCCAGATCTGAGATACTTAACTTTTCTTTCGTGAAAACTCAACATCCAGATCTTATTATTAATTTCAGTTCTTAACCTTGTTTTTGTTATCACCAAAACTTATTAAATTTATCTCAACAATTTTTCCCTTTTTGGTGATGACAAAACTTAACAGCCTACGACTTAAAAAATAATAAAGATATGATCGAAGTTGCGCTATGTCTATATATATTCAAAACTGCTAAGTACAAGAGATTTGTACAAAGAACTGAAAAATTGTTAGAAAAAAAGGAATTGTCCAGATCTATCCAATAATCAGCTCCCTCCAATCCAATATCTCCAGTCTTTTTGTCTAGGACCACTTTGCGAACCACCACTTCCTCTTTCTCTTGGAGGTTAACTTATGCTACCACCACCACCACTAGGTCTGCTCTTATCATCCGGAGGGGGCTGCGGACCTCGGCTGCTACCACTTTCCCCTTTTTGTCATCACGACCTCTATTGATATAGGATATGATTTTAGCAAGGTGATCGTGAAGGGTACTATAATGTTCCTGAGACTCCTCACGAAACGCAAGCATATCCACTTTCTGGTCTTGCACCTCCTTTCGAATATCAGCCAAATCTGTCATTAAGATGACATTATGAGCCCGAACCTCTATCTTAAACGCAAGAATTTCAAGCGATAAGGCAGCTTTTTGAATATGTACTTCCTGTCGGACATTTTTAATAAGACCTTGAAAGACTTGGTCTTGCTAAGTATGAGCTTCTGCAAGAGATTTCTCAAGATTATCGATCTTTGATAAGAGTTGGTTCTTGAGATCGCCAATGTTGTCTTTAGTCCGCAACTACTTAATGGAAAGCTGAGTAATAGAAGCGCTAAGCTGTGCA
Source organism: Dorcoceras hygrometricum (assembly GCA_001598015.1). Lineage (NCBI taxonomy): Eukaryota > Viridiplantae > Streptophyta > Magnoliopsida > Lamiales > Gesneriaceae > Dorcoceras > Dorcoceras hygrometricum. Next base: position 174,542 of record KV003926.1, on the reverse strand, counting down.
AATGATTCGGTGAAATATGTCGTAGGAATAGCAGTAGTAGGCATCAATATCTGAGTAGAAGCAGCAGGTGACTGCTCGAGCTGAGGAATATCAGCAACAAAGTCCATCGGAGAAGTACTGGTGAACTGGTACTCAAAGAATCTGGATCAGGATGAACGAAACTAGAATCAGAAGAAATCAACTGTACATCTGGACCTCGCCAAAAAACGCCACAAAAATCTTCTAGTTCTACTTCTAAATCTCTAACTGTACCTATAATGACTAAGGCTCTGCAAAAATTGTGCGTACCAACTGGTCGCAAAAGTCCAACAGCAAAAAACTGTACAACTTCTATGAAAACGTCAGCCCAGCGTTTTCGAAGCATCTTGAAAAATTTACTGATCGGGGCTAGAGTATTATCGTATTGTCATTGAGGTAGAAGTTCCCATTGGCTAAAAGCAACTGGCCGTGGTATGGGTTTCCAAAAATCTCCTCCTTCTTGGATAATCCAGGACCCGTCAACCAAGATCATGGTTCGAATCCATCATGAAAACCTGTTGTTTGTATTTGATCGGGCAATAACTGCACCACGATCTCTATTTTCTCCTTCAAATAGGCTTGAGTTACATATCCATTCCTACTTCAGTCCGTGTGCCCTCATCTGTGTCTGTAATGTCGCTAATGAAAAGAGGTGACATCTGATAGCAAATCTATGATCTGGAGATCAATGGCTGTCGTGGGTTGATCGGATATGAAGTTGCTGCGATGAGCTTCCAAAAATTTCCTCAAAAGCATTTCTCTGTATTAGGATATTATGTACATTCGCCTCTGAACAGCTATCTCAAGAGAATCTGTCTCGGCCCACGCTAACATCTGTTCTTCCTTGGCAAAAATATCTTTGACTGAACAAAAAACTGCTAATCTGCTCAAACTGAAAGAATGAAAGAATGAGACAACGTCTGCTATCACCTTTTCTCTAAGCTGTAAAAGGAAATCTATGTCTGCACAAATTAAACTGAACATCTCTTGGGCCGGGTGCTCTTTTATTTCATCCTTCGCAACAAGAGGCGCCTTCCCCTTTTCTGATGTAGCAATCTGAGGAGACTGGCCTTGTACCAATCTCCTTCGTTGACTCCCGGAATCTCAATTCCAAGTCCGAATTTTGAAAGAATGAGACAACGTCTGCTATCACCTTTTCTCTAAGCTGTAAAAGGAAATCTATGTCTGCACAAGTTAAACTGAACATCTCTTGGGCCGGTGCTCTTTTATTTCATCCTTCGCAACAAGAGGCGCCTTCCCCGTTTTCTGATGTAGCAATCTGAGGAGACTGGCCTTGTACCAATCTCCTTCGTTGACTCCCGGAATCTCAATTCCAAGTCCGAATTTTATTCTTGTAATCTCTGCAGCTGTCACGGATGGCAACATCATCTCCTCTGGGATCTGTTTCAGAATATCCTCGATGGACATGGACTCTTCATCAGACTTAGGTTTGTCTGTAAGTTCCAGAACCTTGCTCAAGGGCTCTGTGTCCTCAGAGTCAGTCATCGTTGCAACACTCTTCGCCAGGCTCAAATCCTTAGTAGACACTGGCTCAATCTCATTGTCCTTCTCAGCTGCTGCAGGCTCAATTATCTTACTTGGTTGCTTAGACCCAGACATGTCGTCATCCTCCCCAGATCTCAAAGGCTCTTTAAGAAACTATTTCGGTGCAGTAAAAGATGCCATTTTCCTAGCAATTTCATTTTCAGCTCCATCAAGATTATCATCCTCATCATTGACAGCAATCGAGCGCTCATATCCCTCAATATCTATCTCAGCAGATCTCATTTCCACTTATTCCATGAAATCTGTTTCTTTGTCAGCAATCTCAGCTGTCTCCTTTATCACTGGTTCCTCCAGATCTGGTTCCCAAGTTTCAATCACAGCTGTATCCACAATCACCTGGTGAGTAATGCTATCAAAAATTTCATCATCAGAACCTTCTGGCAATGCCAATTTCCTCTTTGGTGCGTGGAGTCTTGGAGCACGCGGAGTCACAGCTGGGATAGTTGTGATTGGTTCAACCTCTTGGGACACAGTAACAAGGGCCAAGTTCTTGTCTGCGGGAGCAACTCTCCCCACAGTGTCCTCTTCTTCTTTGCGATGGGCTCAACAGTAGTGGGAGTAGTTCTCTTCTTATTCATCGGTTTCTTCTTCACTTATGCTGCTGTAGCCATCACTTGCTCATCTCCCTCATTACCATCATCAATACCCTTTTGTTTGGCAACGTGAGTGCCAAAAGTTTTGACATTGAGCACCTTCAAAGTTGGGAATGACTTGGGTTCATATAGAGCCAAATGTGGTACTCCCTGTAGTAAAACACAAATCTGAACAGCAAACCCTCTGGCTTGATTAGAGGAGGGTGTGACCATCTCCTTCAAGATATCAAACAACAAATTACTCCAGTTGATTTTCAGACTACAGTGAATAGCAGTCATCAACAGAAACCGCTCATGAGTCACACCATCGAAAGACCGGGCCTTGACGGTCACAGATTTTTCCAAAATATCGTTCAGCAAGAGAAATTCATATTTCGTCTTCCTATTCTTGCAATAGGTCGAAACCTGTTCACCAGACTTGGAAAAGATGCTCTTAGCATCAAAAATCAAATCCTTTGGCACTTCAGACTAATCAGATAGCCTTTCAGTAGGCAACTACAAAAATACCAGAAAACTGCTCTTCAGTAATCTCAACTGATGTTCCCTGAATGGTGCTGACCACTGAGTTTTCTCTCACTAGAGCGTTCTGAAAGAAATCTGCCAAATCTGCTTCATAGATACCTGATGAACATCCCAGAAAGCCTCGGAGACCAGCAGACTCCAGAGATTTGAACATGGCGGTCATGCCTTCTTCCAAAAACCTCAGAACTGATTCGAAATCAACTTAAAGAGTGTTTGCGATCAAGGAATATGCCATTTTAGTAGGTAGATGAAGGAAAATACGTCGGAAAGATTGAAGATTATCTGCAAAAGTAAACACTGAAAGCAAGAGAGTTTGATAGCAATATTTTGCAACGTAAAGAGTTAGAGGTAAATAAAACGATATATATAAGAAAAAGAAGATGAAACGACACGCGTTTACTATGTTGATGTGACGTTTCGCATGATGACAACACATGTGTGAATCATCCGACGGCGCGATCAGATTTGGAAAATATTTTCGAAATCATTTTGGAAAAGATGTTCGAATTCATTTTGGAAAAGATTTTCGAAATAATTTAAAATTTTAACCGCAAAGGGTAAAAAGTGAAAACGAGCGCCATTTTATCATTACTTCACAACCTTAGATCTGTTTTGATATATCAGCTGGGGTACTACCAGATCTGTTCTCTTGTAAGCATCAGCTGTATATGCGCGAGGTCTAAGTAGGTTTAGATCACGCATTCAGCTGACTCAGCGTTTATTAACCCAGATCTGTTGTTCCCCCTAAACCTAAGGTTCTCCGAAGTCTGAATGTTTACCAATTCTGAAAATCCCCGCTGTTCCCCCTGAAAAGTATATTCAGATCTGAAGTAAAAGTAAGCTGTTCAACCTGCAATTTTTAGCACAGAGATAAATCAGGGCAGTTCTAAGAGACCAAGAATATTTCAAAAATACGAAAACTTAGCGTCCGGTAGCGGTTTTGTGAAGATGTCAGCAAATTTCTGATTTGTAGGCACATATTCCAGCCAGACGTCCTTCTTGAGCACGTGATCTCTTATGAAATGATGCCTGATGTCGATGAGCTTTGTTCTTGAATGCAGCACAGGATTCTGGGTGATTGCGATGGCACTGGTGTTGTCACAGAGAATAGGCGCTTCAGAAGCATCAATGCCGTATTCCTTGAGCTGGTGTTAAATCCATAAGATTTGAGCACAACAGCTTCTAGTCGATAGATACTCTGCTTCAGCTGTGGACGTTGCAATTGAAGTCTGCTTCTTACTGAACCAGGAAATCAATCGATCTCCTAAGAATTGACAAGTCCCACTTGTGCTTCACCGATCAATCCTGCATCCTGCGTAATCTGCATCACTATAACCTATTAGTTGAATGCTGGAGTCTTTGGGATACCAAAGACGCACATTGGAAGTTCCTTTTAAATACTTAAGAATTCGCTTTACAGCTATGTAATGCGATTGTTTAGGCTCTGCTTGAAATCTAGCACACATAAAGATAGCAAACATGATGTCTGGTCTTCTAGCAGTTAGGTATAGCAAAGAGCCAATTATACCATGATACAAAGATACCTCTATGGAAGTTCCAGCTTCATCTTTGTCTAACTTGATTGAGGAGCTCATTGGGGTCGCAGCTGCTGAACAGTTGTCCATGCCAAATTTCTTCAGCAGTTCTTTCGTGTATTTTGCTTGATTGATGAAGATCCCACTGTCAAGTTGTCTTACTTGTAATCCCAGAATAATGTCAGCTCACCCATCATGCTCATCTCAAACTTGTCCTGCATCAACTTAGAAAATTTCTGGAATAGCTTGGGGTTAGTTGACCCAAATATCATATCATCTACATAAATTTGTACTAACAGGACATGATCAGATTTGACAAATTTAAACAATGTCTTATCGACAGTGCCTATAACAAAGTCATGCTCAATCAAAAATTTTTAGAGTGTATCATACCAAGCTCTGGGTGCTTGCTTCAACGCATATAGAGCTTTATCCAGTTTGTAAACGTGATCTGGATATGTATGATTTACAAAGACAGGAGGTTGTGCAACATACACTTCCTCTGTTGAGATGACATTAAGAAAGGCACTCTTCACATCCATTTGAAAGACTTTGAAGTCTTTGTATGCAGCATATGCAAGAAACAAGCGAATGGCTTCTAATCTGGCTAATGGTGCAAAAGTCTCATCAAATTCTATGCCTTCCATCTGTCTAAATCCTTGTGCTACCAGTCTAGCTTTGTTTCTAGTTACTACGCCATCTTCATTCAGCTTGTTCCTAAAGACCCATTTAGTTCCTATTACAGAATGATTAGCAGGTCTAGGGACTAATTGCCATACATTATTTCTTTTAAATTGACTAAGTTCTTCTTTCATTACATCTATCCAGCTCGGTTCTGCTAAAGCCTCTTCAACCAGCTTTGGTTCTATATGCGATATGACTGCTGAATCAAAGTGATCATGCATGAGCTGGATTCGTGTGTGAACAGGAGAGTGAATGTTACCTATGATCTGCTCAGGTGGATGATTTCTATTCCACCGTAGATCAGATCCGATTGGATTTGCTCATTGTTCAGTTTGGATGTTCGATTGGTTGGCTTGATCTGGATTGTCGGTCACCAATTGATAAGGGCTTTGTTGTTCCAGATTTGGATCATATACCAATTGATAATTTGCATTGACAGCTTGGACATCTGGATTTGATTTGGATACCAATTGATGTACTGCAGGATCTGCTTGTGTATCCACTTGAGCAGTAGTTGGTCCAATATCCGCATTTGGCACACTAGATGAGATATGTTCCTGCACAGGGTCAACGTTAGTCAAATCAATGACTACTGGGTTACCTGCCAGATCTTCTTGTGCGTTATCTTGTGGTGTGTCCAGATCTGGTTGGGGATCAGCTGAATGTCTTGGTTGTGGACGTCGTCATCTGATTCATCAAGGCTGGTTGATTCCAGACGTGAACACAACTCAATGTAAGCTCGCAGCTGAATTTGATCGAAAGCTGATCTCGTCGAACACAACATGAGCTGATTCTTCTACTGTCAGGTTCCTGTTGTTGAACACTCTGTAGGCTTTGCTCACAGCTGAGTATCCAAGAAATAGACCTGCATCAGATTTGGCATCGAAAGCTGTTAGGTGCTTTTTACCGTTATTATGAATGAAACATCTGCACCCAAACATCCTGAAATAGGATATATCAGGTTTCTTGCCACTCCAGATCTCATATGGGGTAGCTCCATGGGTCTTGTTAATCATAGATCTGTTCTGAGTGTAGCAACCTGTGTTAACCGCTTCTGCCCAGAATTTTTGTGAAATACCGGAATAAGCAATCATAGATCGAGCAGCTTCTTTTAAAGTTCGGTTTCTCCTCTCAGCAAGCCCGTTCTGCTGAGGAGTTCTAGCTGCTGAAGGCTCATGTTTTATCCCAATGTCTTCCAGATAAGACGATAGCTTATAATTTAAAAACTCAGTACCTCTATCAGATCTTGTCCGGTTGACAGTACAAGATTTGTCATTTTGCAAACGTTTTAAAATCTTAATCAGCTGGTCAACAGTTTCAGATTTTGATTTTAAAAACAACACCCATGTAAATTTTGTAAAATCATCAACAACAACTAGGGTGTAGTTCGTTCCCCCTAGATGGTTACGGGCAGAGAACCAAAAAGATCTATATGTAAAATCTCTAAGCTCAGGGAAGAACGTTGACCATTTTTCTTTTTAAAGATAGATTGAATCTGCTTACCCAGCTGACATGCTGCACAAATCTTGTTCTTAGAAAAATTTAGTTTGGGCATACCAGAAACCAATTCAGGCTTACTCAATTTGGCAAGGGTTTTAAAGTTCAGATGGTTCATTATTTGGTACCACAGCCAGCTCTTAGAAGAGTCAGCTGCTAGGAAAATTTGTTCAGATCCCATCTGCTCTGACCAATTGATAATGTAGGTATTTCCTGATCTTTTGCCTACCAATACAGTCAGACCATCCGGACTCTGATTTGTGCATATGTGCTTTTCAAAGTTAACTGTATAACCTTTGTCACACAGCTGACTTATACTAATTAAATTATAGCACAAAATTTCAACAACAAGAATATCAGATATAGAAATGTTACCATGGGTAAGCTTACCCTTACCCACAGTGTTACCGTGAGAGTTATCACCAAAAGAATTTTTGGCTCCTTTGTGTTGTACCACATATGACAGCAGCTTTGGATTACCCGTCATGTGCCTCGCACATCCGTTGTCCAGATATCAAATGATAGATTCATCTGCAGCTCTGTACCTGTTGACCTGCAATCACGAAAACAAATTTTGGTACCCAATTTTACTTGGGTCCAGATCGGATTACCCCTTTCGGGACCCATACATGCCTCTTCTCAGATCTGGTCCTCATCCTTCTCTCTTTGGATCTTTCTTTGGATCTATCGTCCTTCTTCTCATCTCTCTTAGATATGTCCTCCTTCTTGGGCCTGTTAAAATTTGCTGCGAAATGACCTGGACGACCACATTTATAGCAGTTCATATCAGTAGATACCTATTCAGATTTTTTATAACTAAAAGAAAGGTTATAGGATTTTCTCATGAATTTCCCAAACTTCTTGAAGAAGAGGGACATGGTCGTTGCTCAGTTGTTCTGCAGATTTGCTAGTGCTAGGTGAGCACTGTTCAGATGTCGTTGCTGCTAGAGCTTTAGTTGGTTGGGACGTAGTTGGTCCAGCCTCAGATCTGGTCTCCAGCTCGAACTCGTAGGCCTTGAGATTTGCAAACAGATCATGGAGCTCAAGCTTGTTCAGATCTTTGGACTCCCACATCGCCATGGTCTTGACATCCCACTCTTTGGGCAGCGCTCTCATCACCTTGAGATCCAGTTCTCTGTTACCGTATTCCTTGCCAAGACTTGTCAGCTCTATTACAACAACACTAAATCTTTCATCGAACTCAGCCGTGGTCTCTCCATGTCGCATCTTTATCGCATCATACTTCTGCTGGGCCATGGTCAATTCCCACTCTTTGGGCAGCGCTCTCATCACCTTGAGATCCAGTTCTCTGTTACCGTATTCCTTGCCAAGACTTGTCAGCTCTATTACAACAACACTAAATCTTTCATCGAACTCAGCCGTGGTCTCTCCATGTCGCATCTTTATCGCATCATACTTCTGCTGGGCCATGGTCAATTTGTTCTCCTTGGTTTCGTCATTGCCTTCGCAGATTTGAGTCAGTTTTTCCCATTTTTCTTTGGCAGTGGCACAGGTCTTGATCTTGCTGAACATATTTTTGTCCAACGTCTTATAAAGAATGTCCTTCGCCACGTTTTCCAGATTGGCCTTTTTCTTGTCCTCTGTTGTGTATTCGAATCTGCTCTTCTCTACCCATTGCGATGCTCCTTCAGTTATAGCTATTGCAGTGTTTGATTTCATTATGTCCATCTGTGATAACGAACCACATGTCATCGTCTTGCATGGCCAAGTGAGCTTGCATCCTAATCTTCCAGTTGTCATACTCCTCCTTGGAAAACATAGGAATTTTGTTGTGAGATGTCGACATATTGAAATATATAAGCACAGAAGATAAAACTGTTCAATGACTGATAAGCACATGCTCTGATACCAATTGATAGGATCAATTAGGATAAAAAATATGCCTAGGAGTTCAGGAAGGGGGGGGGGGGTTGAATGAACTCAATGGATTATAATTTTTCGAAACTTAAAAACAATTTTATAAGCCTTCGCTCAACTCAGATCTGAGTTACCAGATCTGAGGCTCTCAGTTTAAAGCTGTTCGCTCGATTAACAATAATTGTGCGGAAATAAACCGATTGAGTAGTGAACAGTTAATAAAAATAAATATGATGCAGATAAAGTAAAAGTACAGGGATCAAGAGTTTGTTTATGGAAGTTCGGATAGCAAATCCTACGTCTCCCCTTCTCCTTTGCAGGAAGGTTCCACTAGAAGATTTGATGTACACAGCCTCTGAATACACCAAATCACTGAGCCTCCCTCCATGTGAACTCCTAGAAACTCCAACTACACGCAGATAACACTGCGGGATACAATCGACTGAAATATTATCAAAGGGCTTCACGTAGCACGTTTGTTACAGACTCAAATCTGAATATTAAAAATAACACAAAACAATTGAGTACTGTAAATCTTCTGGTTCTTTTATCAACAAGAACTGTTTACAAATGTAAACCATAAGATAACTCGAAGGTAAGTCTATGAAGGCTTGAACTTGAGAGTTCTTCGAGATTTGGAAGCTGGGACTTGGAATATTTTGAACACTGAAAATTCCCAGAAATTTGAGAGCGTAAGAGTATGCGAGATAAATCGACTGAGATACCAAGAGAGCTTATATGTTTGAAATCTTCCGCTATTTATACTCTTCAACCTCAATGGTCAGTAGATACAAATCCCTCTGTATATCTTCATCGTGTCACCGTATTTAATGCTCCATGCTATGCGAAAGGTAATCTGCGCTTGTCAAGGCTTAATTGAATTATATACCAATGCGAGTAAACATCGTATCAATCACTCTGCGTAATATGCAATTTACTCAAAATAGCTCTGATCTTGTTTCCTTAATTCAAGTTGTGACCGTTGATTCCTCTCAAATAATCAAATGATAATATCTGAAGATATCTGAAGCTCACATCTGCTAGAATATTGAAATCTGACTACTGATCTCTCTTTCCCTTTGTGAGTAGCTACAAGAAATATCTCCTTACACGTATAGCCATCACATCTGAAATATCCCCATTTTTGTACTATTACAGAATCAATGCTCTCTGTCACATCTGAAAACTGTACTGCTATAATCGTAATGCTAAAACACTATCAAATCTGAAGTCTGAAGAATCCTGTGTAGAGTCTAATCACATCTGAGCGCATATACCCGGATCTGTTACCGTAATCCTCTGATTCAAATCTGAAATTCTGACCGATAACTGAAATAACCCGAATACCCAAATCTGATATACTCTGAAACTGAATACTTCAAATCTGGGTTGTTCTTATCTGGTTTGCTCGGTCTGATCTTAATCTGAGTACTGTTCCCAATTCTCTCGGATCTGAATTCTTCTCCCGATAACTGAGATCTGAATACTTATCTCGATAGCATGATTTCCAGATCTGAAATACTTAACTTCTCTTCCGTGAAAACTCAACATCCAGATCTTATTCTTAATTTCAGTTCTTAACCTTGTTTTCGTTATCACCAACACTTATTAAAATTTATCTCAACATGGATAATGTCGCTAAGGACATACTATACAAGACGCTAGACAAAAACATGTTTAGAAAAATCCAGACTTGCACAACTGTGAAAGAAATTTAGGAAAAGCTACCCACATATGCGAGGGCAATGAAGAATCAATGGAAAAAAAGTTGGATGTTGTCAGGCCTCGTGCACTCATCAGAGATCAACCACGCAAAAACAAACGGAAGCAACAAAAAAGTGGCTTAAAATTTTCGCTTAGGCCTGACTGATTTTAAACAGATAATTTAAAAATACAAAATACTCAAAATAATCCCAATTTTATAAATCCACAACAATACAAACAGTCAAATACAACAACTGTCCAACGGCTGAATACAACACAAGTACTGATAGACTACTAGCCATATAAGACTAAGCATCACCCGGGACATCCCACCCGCAGTGATACCAGTGCATATAAATACTATACATAACTGGGACACTCTAACTACCTCCTGGGGCACCACCCGCTGGATCAAAACCTCGACCAGCTGCAAATCCTGGAAAACCTGAACACAACAACAGGCAACAACGAAACAAGCCCCATAGGGACAAAGGGGTCAAACCCCAGTACGGAGAGCAACTATAAAACAGCAATGAACAGCAAAATATAGGATGCAGATGCTATGCATGAGAAACAGGACAACTGCCGTAGACTTCAACCAAGGAAGGGAGACAAGGAACTCAAGCACAGCTCATCAGCTCACAACAGATTCTGCAAGGAAAGGTGGCCACGGTGTGTGTACAAGCATATGGGAATTACCCACTCATCTTACACCACACCCGAATACCAGATGCATCAACAGCTCTACCTGCCGTTGACCAACCCATGAACTGTGGTAGTCAACCACTCGGCGCATGGTGGCTAACAGATCCCAGCAGGGAGATGAGAGTACGATATTGCCGCTCGCCCTCGCATCCTGGTAAAAACAGATGCAATGCAATGCAAAAGTTGAACCAGCACATAAACAACAAGCCATGCATACACAGCAAACACATAATATCCATGCCAATTCCAAGACGTAATACAAGCTCAACATCCGTACCTCTACTACTGAGCTACAATTACCACACGCAGCTGCAACAACGAAGTCCGAGCAACACAGATCCACCACCTGCTAAGCCAACACAAGCTACTGCTCAAAGACCAAAATATAAAACAACAGCAGCTGGGAGCTACCACTCCACCAGCCCTTATCTACCTTCCTAACTCAACGGAAAGCTCTAACAATGCTTAAAGGTAGAATCTTTACTTACCCCAACAAGCTAGGGTAGGATGCGAAATCCGACGCTTATGCTAACAGACTAGAGAAGGGAGATGTCTTAGCGATCCTGCGATTCTCTTCAAGCTCCTCCAAAGCCTTCTAAAGAGATATAGAACGAAGCGTCTTAGCAAGAGGAGTCCAACGCTACCACTCTCACTCTCGTCGGAGCTATCTACCGACGACAATTGAAACGAGGAAGATTACTGTGAACAGTAACTAGGGTATCGCGACAAGATAAGGTTCACGGGAAATATTTATAAGTGTCGGGGAAACAATAATAGAGAACAACAGCTAAGTCCCCTATTTAAAATCACAACTGACTACTGAGAAACAGGTCCACCGACAAACTCAGTTGTCACAACTAATATTCCCAACCAACAGCTGAAATCTCGCATCAGCTATGCCCTATCGCTAAACAGCGAATTACTAAACAAAACGACGTCGCACAGAGAGGTACACGTCACCACAGAACACGTCACTCGCTAGCCACTGCTGATCGCTAACCAACAGCTGATTACTACGCAACAACTGATCTCTCGCAATAGCTGAATATGCGATAACACACCAACGGCTGAATCTCCTAGCGCTTAACCAAAACACTGCCGTCTCAACTAATCCACACGACGACGTAGAACCACTCACTGCTGAAACACCCTAGCGCACTCTCTACTGCTCAGCGACTGCTGATCTCGCTACAACTGCTGAATACAACTACTCAGCGACAGCTGCTGACGTCACCACTGCTGAACACCAACATCTAGCGATAATTCACGCTAACTACTGATCGCTGAACTCAAGCGCTGAAACCAAAACTCGATAGCTTCCCTAAGCATATCGACTCAAAGCTAATCTCAACGAAACCCGATAAATTAACAAAATTAATCTCATCAGCTTTTGGGTCTCACATCTCTCCCCCACTAAAATAGGATTTCGTCCTCGAAATCAACAAGTCCAGGAACAACTCAACTGAACCCAAGAGTTCAAGATAACTGAGCAAACAACTACTGAAATCTGATGCAACACTCACGCAAACACATGCGGCCATTCACATTGCATCTTCTCTTCCAGTTCCCAAGTAGCTTCCTCTCTACCATGCTTGCTCCACTGAACCATTACTAAGGGAATGATCTTATTCCTCAGCTCTTTCTCTTTCCTTTCCAAAATCTGCAAGGGATATTCAATGTAACTCAACGTCTGATCAAGCTCCACATCGTCTGTTCTCAACACATGAAAGGGATCTGGCTCATACTTACTCAACATGGAAACATGAAATGTCAGGCTTCATGCTCTAAATAGAGTAAAAACCCGAACACATGCGGAAGCTTATCAAAAGTGGGTAAAATGTTTTGCTTTTAGGCCCGACGGTTTAAAACATATAATTTAAAATAGAACAATACTCAAAATAAGTTCTCAGTTTACAAACCAACGAAAGCAAGTATAGCATCAATACAAATAAAAGTATCAGACTCCACACCAGAATACAACAACAAAGCACAGGGCATCTCCCCGGCTACTAGATTGATACATACGTATATGCTATATGCTACTGGGACACTCAACCACCTCCTGGGGCACCGCCAGCTGAGTTACCTCCTCTACCAGCTGTATGACCTGAACAACACAACAGGCAACAAACAAACCAAGCCCCAGAGGGACATGGGGTCAAACCCTAGTACGGAGAGCAACTATAAATCAGCAATAAGCAGCAAGAATAAAATGCAGATGCTATGCATGAGATGCTGGACAACAACAAAGGACTCCAACCGGAAAGGAAGTCAATGAACTCAATGCACAGCTCGACTGAATCTGCAACAAACGGTGGCCACTGGGTGTGTTCCAAGTGTGGTAGCTAGCCACTCGCCGGGACACAACACCCGAATACCAGATGCATCAGACAACTCGACCTGCGGTTGCCCAACCTATGAATTGTGGTAGTTAACCACTCGGCCCATAGGGGCTAACATAACCCAGCAGGGAGATGAGAGTGCGGTATTGCCGCTCGCTCTCGCATCCTGGTAAGAAACAGAACAAGAACAACGAAACGATGGCAATAAAGCTGGAATGAGATGCACATACGTGTAAGCGCATGCTGGAAATGACAAGCATATCAACATATGCGAAAGCAGTAACAACATCAGCAAGTACATAACACATAACACACGGCCATCTCATAGATCGGCAGCCTCAACAGGCAAATAAACCCATAAGCCAGCAAAGCCATCTCACAATTCATCCAAGCCGTCACCTTTCTGTAATTTATAAGCTCAACCAGTACCTGAATTCTGCTAAGCGCTCACCACCACAAGGCTCACGAAATCCCAGTCCTGAAATCTGTTAAACTTCACGCATACACAAGCTCACGAAATCCCAGTCCTGAAATCTGTTAAATTACACGCATACACAATTCAGAACGAGCCTGCAAAACTCACGGCATCTCACAACAACTCACGGCCAAAAATTCATAAATACGACCCAAACTTCAAACCTACCCAAACAACTAACTAGGAAGCTTAAAACAACGCCAAGAACAAGATCCCAACGTAAAATCGAAAGGCTACCTGCAACCACGCAACGCGCGAACAACCACAGCAACTTCGTGCTTTCGATTCAGCCAACTATAGCTTCCAAAATGGGTACGAGATGAAAGAGCTTTCCAAGAGGAGTCCAAAGCTACCTCGAACGTGAAAAACGGTGGTTGGAATCGACGGAAAATGGCCGGAGAAGTTCACGGTGAACAGTGCCAAGGGTTTGAAAAACAGAGAACGAAGTCGAAAGAAATATTTTCTAAGTATGGGATCTGGTGAATTACAACGAATCCAACACTTCTAATAAATAGGCGCGAGAGATCTGTTTAATTGAATCCACCGACAGAAACAGCTTTCAAGACTTCTAAATGATCTATATCTCACAAAACCAACGCAGGTGCTAAAACACGGTGAAATCTGAACACAAACAACGCGGGAACCAAAACGACGTCGCACAGGTAAAATCTGAATGCTAACGCTGAAATCTGGAAATGGCGCTAACACTTGCGCTCTACCACAAACGACGACGTAGCGGAGAAGTCTGGACCACTAAACACAACGCGGGAGAAATCTGCATACGTCATCAAAGCTGGTCCAATCGCCAAACGTTGAAGCACGCTACAGGAGAGTTGACCAATCGTTGATATCTGTTTTCCACAACCCGCAATATACAAACAGATCTCATGCTACGCTAAACCACCAGATCTCTCCTACGAGCGTCCAGATCTCTCAAAAACGACAGCGTTTCGATCCTTAACCAAAACACGCTAGAACCAGATCTCTACACCATAGCGCAAAACCGGCGGCGTTTCAGGCAAACACGTCACAACATTAAGCGCCCAGATCTCACCTCTCGCCGAACAGATTCCTCACGAACCCGAGCAGATTTCTCAAACCAGCGACGCTTACGTCATCCATACCACGACAACACATGCTGCTGACGTCATCAAATCTGCTACCAGATTTCACCCAAATTTTGAAAATATAAAAATTTCCAGAATTGTTCCAAATGTGATTTGCGACCCGAAAATACAACCCAAACATTCACTATTCAGGCCAGCCCACCAAAAGTGCGGCTTCAAAGCATGGTACATCTTCCGTGCACCAGGATGAACACTATGTCTGCTGCAATGCACCTCACGAACGATCTCCTCCTTCAAATCAATGAGGTTTGGCACAACCAACTTGCCACGAAACCTCAAACAACCATCGGACGAGACAGAATAGTCCTCAAGTTCGCCAGCCCTAACTTTCAACTTCAACTCGTGGATAGACGGATCGGTCCTCTGAGCTGCTCGAATGCTGGAAACAATCTGCGGTTCCACTTGAAACTATGAAACCATTACACAATCCTCAGCCGGGTAAAATCTCCAACCCGTAGTGTTAAGATGCTCTTGGTCCTTGGAGATGTACAACGAGGCAAGCATCTCACTAGCCTTCCGGCTCAAAGCATCAGCCACTACGTTCGACTTCCTAGGCTGGTATTTAATCTCACAATCAAAGTCCTTAAGCAGCTCCATCCACCGACGCTGTCTCATGTTCAAATCAGGCTGCGAGAACAGATACTGCAAACTTTTGTGGTCGGAGTACACCACAAACTGCTCGCCATACAGGTAGTGACGCCAGATCTTTAACGCAAAGACCACCGCTGCTAACTCCAAATCATGAACTGGGTAATGAGTCTCGTGCGGTTTCAACTGCCGCTAGGCATACGCAATGACTCGACCATTCTGCATCAACACACAACCCAATCCATTGAGCGAAGCGTCAGAGCAAACAACAAAACCACCTGATCCGGACGGCAGAGCCAACACAGGTGCAGTAGTCAGCTTTTCCTTGAGCAGTTGAAACGCATTCTCACGCTGCTCAGTCCAAACAAACCGCCTATCTTTCTGGGTCAATTGGGTCATCGGCTTCGCTATACTAGAGAATCCCTCAATGAAGCGACGATAATAGCCAGCCAGACCTAAGAAACTGCGAATCTCAGACACATTTCTCGGTCGCTCCCAGTTCAAGATAGCATCCACTTTACTGGGATCCACAGAAATGCCATCTGCTGAAATGACATGACCCAGAAATACAACACGTTCCAACCAGAACTTGCACTTGGAAAATTTCGCATACAACTGCTGCTCTCTCAACCTCTGAAGAACCATCTCCAAGTGCTCCTTGTGCTCCCTCGGAGTCTTTGAGTAAACCAAGATGTCGTCGATAAAAATAATCACAAACTGATCTATGAACTCTCTAAAAACTCGGTTCATCAGATCCATGAAGACTGTAGGCGCGTTTGTCAACCCAAACGGCATTACTAAAAACTCAAAATGTCCGTACCTCGTACGAAACGCAGTCTTCGCGATATCTTGTTCTCTCACCCTGAGCTGATGGTACCCTGAACGAAGATCAATCTTAGAGTACACCGCAGAACCTTGCAACTGATCAAACAGATCATCGATTCTCGGCAACGAGTACTTATTCTTGACAGTGGCTTTATTCAACTGGCGAAAATCAATGCACATCCGCATTGAGCTATCCTTCTTCTTCACAAACAAGATGGGCGCTCCCCACGGTGACATACTAGGGCGAATAAAACCTTTCTCCAGAAAATCATCTAACTTCACCTTGAGTTCTCTCAACTTCGCAGGCGCCAGACGATAAGGAGCACGTGAAATCGGAGCTGTGCCAGGCACCAACTCTATGCTGAAGTCTATCTCCCGCCTCGGAGGAAAACCAGGAATCTCCTCCGAAAACACGTCGGGGAAGTGTCGCACCACGGGAACGTCACTAAGCTGAACACTGGAAGAAGAAGACGCATCTAAAGCGTAGATCATAAAGTCAGCATTTCCCAAAGACAACAAGCTAAAAATTTCCATCGCGGAAACCAACGGAATCTTCGATCTAGAGTCCTGGCCGTAGAAGTCCCACTTCTCGCCAGACAAAGGCCTAAAGCGCACAATCCCATGGAAACAATCCATTGAGGACCTATAGTTGGACAGCACATCCATCCCAAATATGCAATCGAAATCCCAAAGCATCAAACGAATCAAATTCGCTAACAATACATGCTCACCAAACCGCAATACACCATCTAACAAAACCTCCTGGGAGAACAGGCTCAGACCACCAGGGGTAGAAACAGAAACAGCATCGCGCAAAGGAATGGTACACAGACCATGCTCAACAACAAACGAATCAAAAATAAACGAATGTGATGCATCGGTGTCAAACAACACACGAGCAGGAAAGTCAAAGACAAGACATGTACCTCCAATCACCCGGCTCGGTGTATCCTCGGCCTGCTCCCTCGTGATGGCGTTAACCTGAGCATGCTGGGACCTGGGAAGAAAGGCAAAGACGACTGTCCAAAACGCGAAGGACCAGGCTGCTGAAATGGCCTGAACTGAGTCACACCCAGACGGGGCTGCTGAAACTGTTGGGAACGGCCCCTAGACTGACCTCCACGACCCTGAGGCTAGGCCGCGGTCTGCTGTGATCCAGCTGACGGACACACTCTCGCAAAATGCCCGTACTGACCACAAAGGTTGCAGGAGCCCTGCACACCTATACACTGCGTGGAAGTATGCTTTCCACCACAAAAGCCACAAAACTCCGCCCGAGAACCGCTGCTACTCGAGCTGCCTGAACCGGAGGACCCTGAACCAGACTTTTTCTTGAATTGCTAACCGCGTGGTCGAAACCTACCATGGCCAGACTGCTGAGCCATCTGCTGCTGCTGCTGAGTATAATGAGCGGACTGGGAACTCTGAGAGGACTGAGCTCCCTGACCAACAGGTCTACCACCCTGCAATGCCTACGCTACCTGCGCTCTACGCGTACGACGGCTCCTCATGCCCTCCTCAATGTTGATAGCACTATCAACGGCCTCAGCATACGACTTGGGCTTGCTCGTCAAGACACTCTGGTACAACTCTTCATTCAAGCCCTCCACGAATCTGGTACTCTTGGCCCTCTCCCGGCCAGCAACGTGCGGAACATAAGCCAACAATGCAGAAAACTTGCGAGCATACTCGCGCACAGTCATCGAACCCTGCTCCAAAAACTCAAACTCCCGCTCACGGGCAGCCACATACGAATCGGGGATATACTCCTGCCTGAAGGTCTCACAAAAACTGTCCCAAGTGATACCAACTCCAGTCTCCACTAAGGTACTAGACGCGCCTCGCCACCAGCGCTCTGTGGCCTTCCTCAGCAACAAGGTCACTAACCTCAACCGGAGCCCATCGTCATACTGAGCCCGATCAAAAAGATGAATGACGTTATGGAGCCACGAATCAGCATCCTCACTCAACTCGTCGCCATTGAAGACAGGAGGGTTCATCTTTTGAAACCGAGCTATAACAACATCCATTCTCTCCACCGAAACTGGCGGAGCTTCAGCTTCCCCCTAAACCGAGCTATAACAACATCCATTCTCTCCACCGAAACTGGCGGAGCTTCAGCTTCCCCCTCTTCGCTACTCTCCTGAGTACGATTAGGAGCACTATACTGATCCTCGTTCTGACCCCCTTACTCATGGAACTGCCCCCTACCTCTACCACGACGTCTAGGCGGCATCTAAAATACACTCAACAGGATAAGGAAAAGCAGAACAGATACAGCATAGAAAGCATATAACACAAATATGCATCACGTAGTCACATAAGTCAAGCACATGCAACACACAACACTGTGCCTAGACTCAAGTGTGATCAAAGAAATTGAGCTTATCCCAGCTTAAGCTCTGATACCAAAAATGTCAGGCCTCGTGCTTTAAACAGAGTAAAAACCCGAACACATGCGGAAGCTTATCAAAAAGTGGGTAAATTTTTTTGCTTTTAGGCCCGACGGTTTAAAACATATAATTTAAAATAGAACAAAACTCAAAATAAGTTCCCAGTTTACAAACCAACGAAAGCAAGTATAGCATCAATACAAATAAAAGTATCAGACTCCACACCAGAATAAAACAACAAAGCACAGGGCATCTCCCCGGCTACTAGACTGATACATACGTATATGCTATACGCTACTGGGACACTCAACCACCTCCTGGGGCACCGCCAGCTGAGTTACCTTCTCTACCAGCTGTATGACCTGAACAACACAACAGGCAACAAACAAACCAAGCCCCAGAGGGACATGGGGTCAAACCCCAGTACGGAGAGCAACTATAAATCAGCAATAAGCAGCAAGAATAAAATGGAGATGCTATGCATGAGATGCTGGACAACAACAAAGGACTCCAATCGGAAAGGAAGTCAATGAACTCAATGCACAGCTCGACTGAATCTGCAACAAACGGTGGCCACTGGGTGTGTTCCAAGTGTGGTAGCTAGCCACTCGCCGGGACACAACACCCGAATACCAGATGCATCAAACAACTCGAACTGCGGTTTCCCAACCTATGAACTGCGGTAGTTAACCACTCGGCTCATAGGGGATAACATAACTCAGCTGGGAGATGAGAGTGCGGTATTGCCGCTTGCCCTCGCATCCTGGTAAAAAACAGAACAAGAACAACGAAACGATGGCAATAAAGCTGGAATGAGATGCAAATACGTGTATGCGCATGCTGGAAATGACAAGCATATCAACATATGCGAAAGCAATAACAACATCAGCAAGTACATAACACATAACACACGGCCATCTCATAGATCGGCAGCCTCAACAGGCAAATAAACACATAAGCCAGCAAAGCCATCTCACAATTCATCCAAGCCGTCACCTTGCTGTAATTTATAAGCTCAACCAGTACCTGAATTCTGCTAAGCGCTCACCACCACAAGGCTCACGAAATCCCAGTCCTGAAATCTGTTAAATTACATGCATACACAATTCAGAACGAGCCTGCAAAACTCACGGCATCTCACAACAACTCATGGCCAAAAATTCATAAATACGACCCAACCTTCAATCCTACCCAAACGACTAACTAGGAAGCTTAAAACAACGCCAAGAACAAGATCCCAACGTAAAATCGAAAGGCTACCTGCAACCACGCAACGCGCGAACAACCACAGCAACTTCGTGCTTTCGATTCAGCCAACTATAGCTTCCAAAATGGGTACGAGATGAAAGAGCTTTCCAAGAGGAGTCCAACGCTAC
Source organism: Dorcoceras hygrometricum (assembly GCA_001598015.1). NCBI lineage: Eukaryota > Viridiplantae > Streptophyta > Magnoliopsida > Lamiales > Gesneriaceae > Dorcoceras > Dorcoceras hygrometricum. Next base: position 154,714 of record KV003926.1, on the reverse strand, counting down.
CTCGAACGTGAAAAACGGTGGTCGGAATCGACGGAAAATGGCCGGAGAAGTTCACGGTGAACAGTGCCAAGGTTTGAAAAACAGAGAACGAAGTCGAAAGAAATATTTTCTAAGTATGGGATCTTGTGAATTACAACGAAGCCAACGCTTCTAATAAATAGGCACGAGAGATCTGTTTAATTGAATCCACCGACAGAAACAGCTTTCAAGACTTCTAAATGCACAACAGATCTCACAAAACCAACGCAGGCGCTAAAACACGGTGAAATCTGAACACAAACAACGCGGGAACCAAAACGACGCCGCACAGGTGAAATCTGGATGCTAACGCTGAAATCTGGAAATGGCGCTAACACTTGCGCGCTACCACAAACGACGACGTAGCGGAGAAGTCTGGACCACTAAACACAACGCGGGAGAAATTTGCACACGTCATCAAAGATGGTCCAATCGCCAAACGTTGAAGCACGCTACAGGAGAGTTGACCAATCGTTGACATCTGTTTTCCACAACCCGAAATATACAAACAGATCTCATGCTACGCTAAACCACCAGATCTCTCCTACGAGCGTATAGATCTCTCAAAAACGACAGCGTTTCGATCCTTAACCAAAACACGCTAGAACGAGATCTCTACACCATAGCGCAAAATAGAACTCATGAAACGACGGCGTAGCAACTTATTAAAACGGCGGCGTTTCAGGCAAACACGCCACAACATTAAGCGCCCAGATCTCACCTCTCACCGAACAGATTCCTAACGAACCCGAGCAGATCTCTCAAACCAGCGACGTTTACGTCATCCATACCACGACAACACATGCTGCTGACGTCATCAAATCTGCTACCAGATTTCACCCAAATTTCGAAAATATAAAAATTTCCAGAATTGTTCCAAATGTGATTTGCGACCCGAAAATACAACCCAAACATTCAAAATGAAATATGAATCACCAGAAATCACTAAAACCCGATTAATTCAACAATTAACCCTTAATCAACAGGTCTCACATGAAAGACATCATGTAGAGAAGACAATCTGCTGGCAACAATAGCCGATACGCTAAAGGGCAAATCCGCTCAACAATCTCATAAGGTCCAATGTAACGAGGGGCTAATTTTCCCTTGTGACCAAAGCGCATAACACTTCTGAAAGGAGAAACTTTAAGGAACACCTGATCACCAACCTGAAACTATAAAGGCCTACGCCTCTTATTCGCATAACTGGCTTGGCGATCCTGGGCAGCTTTCATCTGCTGACGAATCAGATCCACATGATCCTTCATTTGCTGCACAAAATCTGGGGAAGACAGCTGCTTCTCCCCCACTTCTTCCCAACACACAAGCGATCTGCACTTCTTGCCATACAACGCCTCAAACGGCGCCATGCCAATCGTCACCGGATGGCTATTATTGTAAGAAAATTCGACCAACGACAATGCGTCTTGCCAGCTACCTCCGAAATCTATCACAACAGCTCTCAACATATCCTCCAACGTTTGGATAGTTCTCTCAGATTGACGATCTATCCGGGGGTGATACGCTGTACTCATAGTCAATCTGGTACCTAAAGCTGCTTGCAAACTCTTCCAGAACCTCGAAGTAAACCTTGGATCTCGGTCTGAAACAATTGAAACAGGCACGCCATGCAGTCTCACCACAAAATCAACGTACAGCTTCGTCATTTTCTTCAAAGAAAAGGTCATACCATAGGGAATGAAGTGCGCAGATTTTGACAACCTGTCAACTACCACCCAAATCGCATCGCATCCTCTGCTGGAACGAGGAAAATGCGTCACAAAATCCATTGCTATGTGCTCCCAATTCCATTGGGGCACTTATAAACTCTGCAACAGACCACCAGGTCTCATCCTTTCAGCCTTAACCATCTGACAGTTCAAGCAACGAGCAACAAAACCAGCCACGTCGCTTTTCAAACCAGCCCACCAAAATTGCGGCTTCAACGCATGGTACATCTTCCGTGCACCAGGATGAACACTGAGTCTACTGCAATGCGCTTCTATAAGGATCTCCTCCTTAAGATCTATCATATTGGGCACAACCAACCGACCACGGAAACACAAACAACCATCAACTGAGACAGAATCGTCTTCAAGCTGTCCAACCCTGACCTTCAACTTCAACTCGGGTATGGAAGGATCCGTCCTTTGAGCAGCTCTAATGCTCGAAATAATATGTGGCTCCACTTGGAAAGAAGACACCACAACATAATCATCAGCTGGGTAAAACCTCCAACCAGTAGTGCTAAGATGCTCACGATATTTAGAAACATACAGCGAAGCAAGCATCTCACCTTGAGCCTTCCTCCTCAACGCATCAGCCACTACATTAACTTTCCCAGGCTGGTATTTGATCTCGCAATCAAAATCCTTAAGCAGCTCCATCCTTCTACGCTGTCTCATATTCAAATCAGGCTGCAAAAATAAATACTGCAAACTCTTGTGGTCCGAATACACCACAAACTGCTCACCATACAGATAGTGGCGCCAAATCTTCAACTCAAAGACCACAGCTGCTAGCTCTATATCATGAACTGGGTATCGAGTCTCATGCGGTTTCAGCTACCGTGAAGCATAGGCAATGACTCGACCATGTTGCATCAACACACAGCCCAATCCATTGAGCGAAGCATCAGTACAAACGACAAATCCACCAGAACCAGACGGCAAAGCCAAGACAGGCGCTGAAGTCAACTTCTCCTTGAGCAAGAGAAACTATTCTCGCATTTCTCAGTCCAAACAAACCGCTTATCTTTCTGAGTCAGCTGAGTCATCGGCCTAGCTATACTAGAGAAACGTTCTATAAAACGACTGTAATAGCCAGCCAAACCCAAGAAACTACGAACCTCAGACACATTCCTAGGGCGCTCCCAGTTCAAAACAGCATCTACCTTACTGGGATCCACAGAAATGCCATCCGATGAAATCACATGACCCAGAAACACAACTCTATCTAGCCAAAACTCGCACTCTGAGTCAGCTGAGTCATCGGCCTAGCTATACTAGAGAAACGTTCTATAAAACGACTGTAATAGCCAGCCAAACCCAAGAAACTACGAACCTCAGACACATTCCTAGGGCGCTCCCAGTTCAAAACAGCATCTACCTTACTGGGATCCACAGAAATGCCATCCGATGAAATCACATGACCCAGAAACACAACTCTATCTAGCCAAAACTCGCACTTGGAAAACTTGGCATACAGCCGCGAGTCTCGAAGAGTTTGGAGAATAACTCTCAAATGCTCATTATGCTCCATCAGAGTCTTAGAGTACACCAGAATATCATCGATGAATACTATCACAAACTTATCGATGAACTCTATAAAGACTCTATTCATCAAATCCATGAAAACTGCAGGGGCATTCGTCAAACCAAACGGCATAACCAGAAACTCATAATGCCCGTACCTCGTACGAAAAGCAGTTTTCGAAACATCAGCTTCTCGGATGCGCCACTGATGGTACCCCAAACGCAGATCGATCTTCGAATAAAACGCATACCCTTGCAACTGGTCAAACAAATCATCGATCCTAGGCAACGGGTACTTATTCTTCACTGTAGCCTTGTTCAACTGCCTAAAGTCGATGCACATCCTCATCGACCCATCCTTCTTCTTCACAAAAAGAATAGGCGCTCCCCACGGCAACATGCTCGATCTAATAAAACCCTTCTCTAACATTTCGTCAAGCTGCACCTTAAGTTCTTTCAACTCTGCAGGCGCTAAATGATACGGGGCTCTAGAGATCGGAGCTGTACCAGGTACAAGCTCGATACTAAAATCGATCTCTCTTCTCGGAGGAAATCCAGGAACCTCCTCAAACACATCAGGGAAATCTCGAGCAACGGGGACGTCTCTAAGCTCCACGCATGAAGAATAATATGCGTCCAATGCATAAATCATAAATCCAGCATTCCCTAATGACAAAAGGCTGAACATCTCCATCACAGAGACTAACGGAATCTTCGACTGGGAATCATGGTCATAGAAATTCCATTTCTCGCCAGACGGAGGCCTAAAGCGCACAACTCCATGGAAACAATCCACGGTGTCCCTAAAGCTCGACAACACGTCCATTCCCACTATACAGTCAAAATCCCAAAACATCAAACGAATCAAATTCGCTACTAGCGCATGCTCACCAAACCTCAGAACGACATCCAACAAAACCTCTTGGGAGTACAGGCTCGCGCCGCCAGGAGTGAAAACAGACACAACATCACACAAAGAAGTGGTATGCAACCCATGCTCGACCACAAATGCATCAGAAATGAACGAATGCGATGCGCCTGTGTCAAAAAACACACGTGCAGGAAAATAAAAGACAGAACAGTTACCTGTAATCACTCCGCTCGGCGTGCCCTCCGCTTGCTCCCTCGTAATGGCATTCGCTTGAGCATGCTGGGGTCCAGAGAAAAGCGGCTGAGAAGACTGTCCGAAACGCGACGGACCAGGCTGTTGGAATGGCATAAACTGCGTCTCTTCCATCCTAAGCTACTGAAACTGAGGGGAACGACCCCTAGATGATCCTCCTCGACCCTAAGGTGGGGCTGCGGCTTGCTGAGATCCAGCCAACGGACACACTCTCGCAAAGTGTCCATACTGACCACAAAGGTTACACGAGCCATGCACACCAACACACTGAGTCGACAGATGCTTGCCTCCACAGAAGCCACAAAACTCTGCCCTAGAACCACTGTTACTAGAGCTACCAGAACCAGAAGAACCTGAACCCGCCTTCTTCTTGAACTGCTGGAGACGAGTTCTAAACCTCTGGCGTCCAGACTGCTGTGCTAACTGTTGCTGCTGCTGCTGGGGCTGATGGGCTGACTGCGAAGATTGGGAAGACTGCGCTCCCTGAACAGCGGGACGAACACCCTGAGCCCTAGCACGAGACCTCCGGTTCCGTAGACCTTCTTCTATGTTGATCGCATTATCCACTGCTTCGGCATAGCTCTTCGGTTTGCTCGTCAGCACCAAGGAATACAACTCCTCGTTCAAACCCTCAAGAAACTTAGTCCTCTTGGCCCTCTCTCAGCCAGCAACATGGAACGTACGCGAAAAGAGAAGAAAACAACCGAGCATAGTCTCGCACAGACATAGTACCCTGCTCCAAGTTATCGAACTCTCGCTCACGAGCGCTCACGTACGACTCCGGAAAGTACTCTTGCTGAAAGGCAACACAAAAGCTGTCCCAAGTAATCCCCACACCGGTCTCCTCTAGCATCCTCGAAGCGCCTCTCCACCAACGCTCCGCACCTTTCCTAAGCTGGAAAGTCGCCAAACTCAACCTAAGTCCGTCATCATACTGCACATGGTCGAACAGACCCGTGATATACTGTAACCAAGAGTCCGCATCAGCACTAGACTCATCACCATTGAAAACCTGGGGACTCATCCTTTGGAACCTCGCCATCACAATTTCCATGCTGTCCACTCGGGCTGTCAAGTCGTCAACCTCATCCTCTACACGCCTACCATGACTGCGAAGAGGAACACTACGCCGATCCTCGTTCTGAACTCTTGAAACTGCCCCTATCTCTACCCCTACGTCTAGGCGGCATCTACGAAGGCACTAAACAGGATAAGATAACACAACACAGATACATCATAGAAATATCATAACGCAAACAATATGCAGCACATAAATCACATAGTCAAGCACAAGCAACACACAACACTGTGCCTAGACTCAAGTGCGATCAAAGAAATCGAGCTTATCCCAGCTTAAGCTCTGATACCAAAAATGTCAGGCCTCGTGCACTCATCAGAGATCAACCACGCAAAAACAAGCGGAAGCAACTAAAAAGTGGATTAAAATTTTTGCTTAGGCCTGACTGATTTTAAACAGATAATTTAAAAATACAAGATACTCAAAATAAACCCAGTTTTATAAATCCACAACAATACAAACAGTCAAATACAACAATTGCCCAACGGCTGAATACAACACAAGTACTGATAGACTACTAGCCATATAAGACTAAGCATCACCCGGGACATCCCACCCGCAGTGATACCAGTGCATATAAATACTATACATAACGGGACACTCTAACTACCTCCTGGGGCACCACCAGCTGGATCAAAACCTCGACCAGCTGCAAATACTGGAAAACCTGAACACAAAAATAGGCAACAACGAAACAAGCCCCAGAGGACAAAGGGGTCAAACTCCAGTACGGAGAGCAACTATAAAACAGCAATGAACAGCAAAAGATAGGATGCAGATGCTATGCATGAGAAAAAGGACAACAGCCGTAGGCTTCAACCAAGGAAGGGAGACAAGGAACTCAAGCACAGCTCATCAGCTGACAACAGATTCTGCAAGGAAAGGTGGCCATGGTGTGTGTACAAGAATATGGGAATTACCCACTCATATTACACCACACCCGAATACCAGATGCATCAACAGCTCTACCTGCCGTTGCCCAACCCATGAACTGTGGTAGTCAACCACTCGGCGCATGGTGGCTAACAGATCCCAGCAGGGAGATGAGAGTGCGGTATTGCAGCTTCCCCTCGCATCCTGGTAAAAACAGATGCAACACAACAAGGCACGACTACAACAGCTGAAAGGAAATGGAAATGCGTATGCAATGCAACAGTTGAACCAGCACATAAACAACAAGCAATGCATACACAGCAAACACATAATATCCATGCCAATTCCAAGCCGTAATACGAGCTCAACATCTGTACCTCTACTACTGAGCTACAATTACCACACACAGCTGCAACAACGAAGTCCGAGCAACATAGATCCACCACCTGCTAAGCCAACACAAGCTACTGCTCAAAGACCGAAATATAAAACAACAGCAGCTGGGAGCTACCACTCCACCAGCTCTTATATACCTTCCTAACTCAATGGAAAGATCTAACAAATCTTAAAGGTAGAATCTTTACTTACCCAAACAAGCTAGGGTAGGATGCGAAATCCGATTCTTATGCTAACAGACTAGAGAAGGGAGATGTCTTAGCGATCCTGTGATCCTCTTCCAGCTCCTCCAAAGCCTTATAAAGAGATATAGAACGAAACGTCTTAGCAAGAGGAGTCCAACGCTACCACTCTCACTCTCGTCAGAGCTATCTACCGACGACAATTGAAACGAAGAAGATTAATGTGAACAGGAACTAGGGTATCGCGACAAGATAAGGTTCACGGGAAATATTTCTAAGTGTTGAGGAAACAATAATAGAGAACAACAGCTAAGTCCCCTATTTAAAATCACAACTGACTACTGAGAAACAGGTCCACCGACATGGAATTGGTAGCACATTGCTATGGATTTTGTGACGCATCTGCCTCATACCAGCAGAGGATGCGATGCTATTTGGGTGGTTATTGACCGTTTGTCGAAGTCTGCACATTTTATTCCCTATGGGATGACTTTCTCGTTAAAGAAAATGGTGAATTTGTACGTGGATTTTGTGGTTAGACTTCACGGTGTGCCTGTTTCGATCGTTTCCGACCGAGATCCGAGGTTTACTTCCAGGTTTTGGAAGAGTTTGCAAGCAGCTTTGGGTACCAGATTTGCGATGAGCACAGCGTATCACCCCCAGAAAGATGGCCAATCTGAGAGAACTATCCAGAAGTTGGAGGATATGTTGCGAGCTGTTGTATTGGATTTCAGAGGTAGCTGGAAAGACGCGTTATCTTTGGTTGAGTTTTCGTACAATAACAGCTACCAAGTGACGATTGGTATGGCGTCGTTTGAGGCTTTGTATGGTAGGAAGTAAAGATCGCCAGTGTGCTGGGAAGAAGTAGGGGAGAAGCAGCTATCTGCCCCAGATTTTGTGCAGCAAATGAAGGATCATGTGGATCTAATTCGACAACGGATGAAAGCTGCCCAAGATCGCCAAGCCAGTTATGCGAATAAGAGGCGTCGACTCTTGAGTTTCAGGTTGGTGATCGTGTATTTCTCAAATTTTCTCCGTTTCGTAGTGTTATGCGCTTTGGACACAAGGGAAAGTTAGCCCCTCATTACGTCGAACCGTATGAGATTGTTGAGAGGATTGGCCCTTTAGCGTATCGGCTGTTGTTTCTGCCAGAGTTATCTTCACTACATGATGTCTTTCATGTTTCCATGTTGAGGAAGTATGAGCCAGATCCGTCTCATGTGCTTAAAACTGACGAGGTTGAGCTAGATCAGTCGTTGAGCTATCAGGAATACCCCTTGCAGATCCTTGGAAGAAAAGAGAAACAGATGAGAAATAAAACCATTCCATTGGTAATGGTGCAATGGAGCAAACATGGAAGGGAAGAAGCTACTTGGGAGTTGGAAGAAAAGATGCAGCGCGAGTGGACGCATATGTTTGAGTAGCTGTTGAGTTAAATTCCAGTAGTTTGTAGCTTTTGGTTCTATTTCTTCCCTAGTTGTTAATTGTTTGCTCAGTTATCTTGAACTCTTGGCCATGTGTTAGGCGAGTTCCTGTTTTGTATTTTGCTGTCGTGTTGTGTTTTCAGAATTGTTGTCCGATTTCGAGGACGAAATCCTTTTTAGTGGGGGAGAAATGTGATACCTGGAATTGTATTAAGATTAATTGGCTGGAAATAATCGGTTTTTAGAGATTTCTGGTGGTTCAGATTTCTGTTTGTGAGTTTGGTTGGTAATTTCGGGTCAGATTTCACACTTGGAACAATTCTAGGAATTTTCGAGTTTGAATATGTTGGCATAGTTGCTGACGTCATGATTTCTGTTGCGAGTTGGCGTAGCAATTGCTGGGGTAAGCGTTGCTGTTGAAGTATCGGTTGAGTTAGCAATCAGATGTGATGACGTAAGGTTATCTGTTAGCGCTTGTATTATTCTGGATGTGGACAGCAAGTTCCTGTAGCGCGAAGGAAACGGTGCCGTTTTGGTAAACGCTCACGGGAGAGATATGTTGCCAGTGATCAATGTTCAAGCGCTTAGCGTGCTGTATTCAGACTTTCTGACATGTGAGAAGCTACGTAGTTTTATTTAATTAAAACGTTCTTGTTTGGATAAGTTGGTGCGTCATCGTATTTGGTCTAGCGCTAGGGAGAGGTCTGCTCGCGTAAGGAGAGATCTGTTGTGTGTAGCGCGAGTTCTGGGAACAGATGTCAACGCTGGTCAACTCTCCTGTAGCGACCGCTGTTGTGTGCGTAGTGTGTTTCTAGCGTTTAGCGGTAGCGACCAGATTCGCTGAAGTGGCATAGAATCTGTTGTAGCGTAGTGCTTCAACCAGATTTGATGACGTGTCCTGAGCGACGCCGTTTTGTTAGCGCATGCGTTATCTTGTAGAGGGATCTGTTTTTGTCGGTGCATGATTTTAACGAGATTTCTAGCGGGTATATATATGTTAGAAGCGTGGCCTTCTATTACTTCACCAGATCCCATACTTAGTAAATTTCTCTCGATTGTCGACCTCTGTTCTTGGAACCCTAAGTACTGTTCACAGTGAGTTTCTCCGACGAATTCCCGTCGTTTCCGATCATTGTTTTGGGCGTTTGAGGTAGCGTTGGACTCCTCACAAGAAGCTCTTCCATTTTATACCACTTTTGGAGGATGTGGTTGGCTAGTTGAGGACTGTGAAGTTGCTGCCCGATCGTGCGTTTTGTAATGCAGGTAGAACTTCGTTCATTTGTGATGAGATCTTGTTCCTAGCCTTATTTTAAGCTTCCAGTAAGTTGTTTTGGTAGTAATTGTGTTGGTTGAGCGTGGCTCCCAGTCATCAGCTTCTGTTAGCATCCCTGAGAATTATGCTTCGTTGTTTAGCAGGTTTTTAACCAGATTTCTCGGGATCCCTTTGTGGTAATTGTTACGCAGTATTAAGTACGGATTTGAGCTTGATGTAGCTGGGAATTGACGTGAGATTTAATGTTAGATGGCTGCTGGTGCATTGCTGTGGATGTTGCTGTGTGCATATGTGATTGCTGTTGATGTTAGCTATTTTATGCTACACGCATTTCCCATATTGCATTCATATAGCTGTTATCCGGTGTCTCATGCATAGCATCTGCATTTTATCTTATTCATTTCTTTTAGCTATTTCAGTTGCTCTCCGTACTGGGGTTTGACCCCATGTCCCTCTGGGGCTTGGTTGTTTTCCTTGTTTGTGTTGTTTTCAGGGAACCCAGGTTTACAGCTGGTCGTGGTTTTAACCTAGCTGGTGGCGTCCCAGGAGGATGGTTAGTAGTATCCCAGTAGCGTATTGCATATTTAGTATGTATCAGTATAGTTAGCCAGGGGATGCCCTGCGCTTTGTCGTTGTATTTGGTCGTTGGAGTTTGATACATGTTATTGTTGCTGTTATTATGCTATACTGTGGGTTGTTTTTATAAACTGGGATATATTTTGAGTATCGCTCTATTTTAAATTATAATGTTTTAAACCGTCAGGCCAAAAGCGAAAATTTTACCCGTTTTTTATTAGCTTCCGCATGTGTTTGTATGTTTTATCTCTGATGTGAGCACGAGGCCTGACAAACTTGGTAGCCGATGCTTTGACTAGGAAAGCCCAGCCTGCAATGCTAACATCCTTGAGTATCTCTAGAGTCCACGAGCAGTTGAGTACTTCTGGTTGGCGATTCCAGTCGAGTGATCAGTATTTCGTGGTTTCTTCGATTCAGGTTGAACCACAGATTGTGATTGACATCAGAGAGGTGCAGAGGACTGATCCGTATATCCATGAGTTGAGGATTAAGGCCCAGAATGGTCAGTCTGAATATTTCTCTGTTGCTTCTGATGGATGTTTGAGATTTAGAGGAAGATTGGTGGTTCAGAACTTGATTGATTTGAAAGAGACTATTCTGAATGAAGCGCATTTCAGTTGATATAGCGTACATCCGAGGGAGAAGAAGATGTACCATGCTTTGAAGTATAGAACTTGATTGATTTTGAAAGAGACTATTCTGAATGAAGCGCATTTCAGTTGATATAGCGTACATCCGAGGGAGAAGAAGATGTACCATGCTTTGAAGTATCACTACTGGTGGGAACGCATGAAGAGCGACATTTCTGGTTTTGTTGCTCGATGTTTGAATTGCCAGCAGGTCAAGGCTGAGAGAATGAGACCTGGTGGATTGTTGCAGAGTTTAGAAGTGCCTCAATGGAATTGGGAGCACAACGCCATGGATTTTGTGACTCATTTGCCTCGATCGAGTAGGGGATGCGATGCGATTTGGAGTAATCGATAGACTCTTGAATTCAGCCCATTTCATTCCCTATCATGTGAGGTGCTCGATGAAGAAAATGGCGAAGTTGTATGTCGACCATGTGGTTAGATTGCATGGAGTGACTGTTTCGATAGTTTCAGATAGATATCCGAGATTCACCTCTCGATTTTGGAAGAGTTTGAAAGCAGAAATGGGTTCGAGATTAGCTATGAGTACGGCATATCACCCCCAGACAGATGGCCAATCTTCGGACTTTAGAAGATGATGCGTGCATTTGTGATGGATTTCAGTGGTGGATGTGAGACCTGAAATTGTTAAGATTAATTGTTGGATTAATTTATTTTTAAGGAATTCTGGATGTTCAGAATTCTTTTTGGAGGTTTCGTTTGCATTTTCTGGTCAGAAATCACATTTAGAGCAATTCTGGAAATTTTGGAATTTTTGAGTTTGAAATCTGATTTTTGTGAGAAATCTGTTTTGGGCGTTCGGGGTGAAATCTGCTCGTTTGTGTGAGGAATCTGTTCGGATTTTGAGAAATCTGGACGCTTGGTGTTGCGGCGCGTTTTGTAGCGAGAGGGATCAATACGCCGTCGTTTTCGTGAGGTCTGGATGTCGCATAGTTAGGAGAGATCTGTTGCGCTTGTATATAGAGATCTGTTAGCAGCGTGTTTTTGTGTTGAGCGCTATACGATGTCGTTTAGATAAGTTGCTACGGCATCGTTTTGGTGAACGCTGGCGGGAGAGATCTGTTTCGCGAGTTTAGCGTTCGAGTGACCAGATTTCAGCGATCATCTTTTAGCGCTTTGTATTTCAGATTTCTCTAGCGTTTGCGTTTAGCGTTCCAGACTTCACCATGGTGCTGTGCGACGTCGTTTTAGCGTTAGCGCTATTCCCAGATTTTAGCGTTTTGGTGTTCAGATTTCACCGCGGTTTTGAGTAGTGTAGCGTTTAGCGTTTTTGGCCTTCAGATTTCTTCGTGGTTTTGGAGCGAGCGATGGCTTGTGAGATCTGTTTCTGTCGATGGCTAATTAATCAGATTTCATGCGTGTATTTATATCAGAAGTGTTGGCTTTCGATTAATTAAACAGATCCCATACTTATCAAATTTTCTCCCGAATTTCGTTCTTCGCTTCTAACCCTCGGGTACTGTTCACCATGAGCTTCTCCGACGAATTCCCGTCGATTCCGGCCATCATTTTTCACGTTCGAGGTAGCGTTGGACTCCTCTCGATAAGCTCTTTCATTCCTTACCGATTTTGGAGGCTGTCGTTGGCTGGAGCAAAAGCACGAAGCTGCTGTTTTGTTCGTGTGTTTGTGCGTGCAGGTAGCATTTTCGAATTAGCTTGGAAATCTTATTCCTAGCCTTTATTTAAGCTCCCTGTTAAGTTGTATTGTGGTATTGAGCACTGGTTTTTGAGCGTATATAGATTCCAGCCGTGAGTTTTGTACTTGGCCGTAAGTTTGGTTAGCTTTCCTGAAATATGTTGTGCGTATGTTTTAGCAGGTTTCAACCAGATCTCTGGGGCTTGTTTTGTAGTAATTGTTGCACAAAATCAAGTTACGGATCTTGAGCTTGAAATTCAGCTTGGAATTTGGCGTGAGATTAATGTGAGATTGCTGGGATGTGTTCGCTGTTTGTGATTGCCGTGTATTTGGTTGCTGTTGCATATGGTTTATGTTAGCTGGTTTCGGTGATTGCATTCATGCATTAATTCCCTTGCATTTCAGCTCTTTCGTGCATTGTATCTCAGCTGCTTTGTATCTTGGAAATTTGTGCCTTGTGTATTGTGCTGTTGTTTTCTTACCAGGATGCGAGGGCGAGCGGCGATCCCGCACTCTCATCTCCCTGCTGGGTTTGTTAGCCACCATGCGCCAAGTGGTTAACTACCACAGTTCATGGGCGAGGCAACGGCAGGTTGAGTTGTTTGATGCATCTGGTATTCGGGTGTAGTGTCAAGGCGAGTGACTCATTACCACACTTTGAACACACCCCATGGCCACCGTTTGTTGTAGATCTTGTGGAGCTATGTTTGAGTTCCTTGGCTCCCTTTCCGGTTGTAGCCTTCAGCGTTCGTTCTGTGTCTCATACATAGCATTTGCATTTTATCTTATGCTTTTCTTTAGCTGTTTCAGTTGCTCTCCGTACTGGGGTTTGACCCCATGTCCCTCTGGGGATTGGTTGTTTTCCTTGCCTGTTGTTTTGTTAAGGTTTTCCAGGTTATCCAGCTGGTCGTGGTGCTGACCCAGCTAGAGGTGCCTCAGGAGGTAGTTAGAGTATCCCAGTGGCGTATAGCATATTTATATGTATTAGTATAGTTATCCAGGGAATGCCCTGTGCTCTTGTTGTATTTTGTGGTACTCGGTTGTGGTTGTTACCAGGTATCTAATACATGTTATGCTATTGTTTTTCGTGGGCTTGTAGCCTTTTTTTGGTTGGTTTTGCAAACTGGGATATCTATTTTGAGTATTGTTGTATTTTTAATTATATCGTGCTAAACCGTCAGGCCAAAAGCAAAACTTTTACCTGCTTTTTAGTAGCTTCCGCTTTTATTTGTGTTTTTTTACTCTGTTGTGAGCACGAGGCCTGAAATTTTTGGTATCAGAGCTTAAACTGGGATAAGCTCGATTTTTTTTATCACACTTGAGTCTAGGCACAGTGTCGTGTGTTGCATGTGCTTGGCTATGTGATTATGTGCTACATATTGTTGTGATATCTATGTTGTTCTCGTTCTGTGTTGCTTATCCTGTGAGTGTATTCGTAGATGCTGCCTAGACGTCGTGGTAGAGGTAGGGTCAGTTTGAGGAATCGGCAGGATATAACGAGGATCGACGTAGTGCCCCTAGTCGTACTCGTAGTAAACATGATGAGGAGGAGAAAGTTGGTGACTTGCCTACCCTTGTGGAGAGGATGGACGTTGTGATAGCGAGGTTTCAGAGGATGAACCCTCAGGTATTCAATGGCGACGAGTCGAGCGAGGATGCAGATTTGTGGCTTAGGAACATCACTGGTCTATTCGATCGTGTCCAATATGACAACGAGCTTCGTTTGAGTTTGGTGACCCTCCATTTGAGGAATGGTGCAGAGCGCTGGTGGCGAGGTGCTTCTAGTACTTTGTTGGAGACTCGCGTTGGGATTACTTGGGACAGTTTTTGCGAGACTTTTAGGCAGGAGTATGTTCCTGAGTCATATGTGAATGCCCGTGAGCGGGAGTTTGATCATCTGGAGCAGGGCTCGATGTCTGTCCGTGAGTATGCTCGGAAGTTTCCTTCTTTGTTGGCATACGTTCCGCACGTTTTTGGCCGGGAGAGGGCCAAGAGGACCAGATTCTTAGAGGGTTTGAATGAGGAACTGTATCAGATGGTGCTGACAAGCAAACCCAAGACTTATGCTGAAGCAGTTGATAATGCTATTGATATTGAGGAGGGTTTGAGGAGTAGTCGTTCTCGTAGGCAGTTGGTAGCACAGGGTGCTCGTCCTACTGTTCAGGGAGCACAGTCTTCGCAGTCCTCCCAGTCAGCCCATCAGCCCGAGCAGCAGCAGTAGCCACAGGTGGCACAGCAGTCTGGCCATCAGAGGTTTCGACCCCGTGGTCAACAGTTCAAGAAGAAGTCTGGTTCTGGATCGTCTGGTTCAGGTAGCTCGAGTAGCAGTGGTTCTCGGGCTGAGTTCTGTGGTTTTTGTGGTGGCAAGCATCCTTCTACCCAGTGTGTTGGAGTGCAGGGCTCCTGCAATCTTTGTGGTCAGTATGGGCATTTTGCTAGGGTGTGTCCGTCAGTGGGATCGCAGTAGACCGCAGCCCCGTCTCAGGGTCGTGGAGGACAGTCTAGGGGTTGTTTCCCTCAGTTTCAGCCGCCCAAGATTGGTGAGACTCCGTTCAGGCTGTTCCAGCAGCCTGGTCCGTCGTGATTCGGACAGTCGTCTCAGCCGTTCTATTCTGGACCTCGTCCAACTGCACCTTGAGCTCTCTTGTTGGTCCGGTTTTAAATAGGATCAAAAAGAAGATCAGCAGCAAGAGCGCGTTTGTTAAAAACGTTTCAAAGAAAGTTTGCTCGCTGCTAATACTAACTTGAGCTGAAATAGCTCGTTGTTCTTGAACATTTAAAATAAACAGAGCACCGGAAACAGATCTGGTATGATTTAAAAATCATGCGGAAAATAACAGAACTGAATCCTAATATTTTAAAACAACTCAAACAGATTTATGTACAACATAAATCTGTTCAAGACTCGTGCGTGCTTGTGTGCTGCTGAAATGTGATGCTAAGTGCTGAATCTGTTTATTCGTGAATGCTGAATTGTAAACGTGAATGTACTGAATAAGTAAAGAACACGATACTCAGCGATTATTCACAAACATATGTGAATGAATCCGGGTGTGTGAGATTGATACAATGAACGCTCAACTCTCTGTTTTTCTCACACACGAGGGACATGCTCTAATACAAGCTAATCTAGACTTAGCAATCAACACTCGTGAAAAACTCCTCTCTAATGGCGGTTGATTGCTTCGTCTATCTCTCTATTTTTCCCTCTGTTGGTGCACTGTATATTCAAAGTAATTCTCCCACAGTATGTAGTAGCACCAACTGAACGAATGCATAGCGTCTCGTTCACTGTCGACAGGACCACTGGACACTTCTTCAATGGGCGTTGCCTCTAAATATATAGCCTCTGTAAAATTCTTCCCGTTTGGAAAGCTTCCAAAACTCTTCAGTGCTCCAGAAGGCTATCTTGTCTTCTTACTATTTTTGTGCAACGCTCCTCTGTAAAGTACCGACACAAGAACAGTACTTGCGTCCTTTTCTTTTGCAGGCTTCTGTCGCTTTCTCCATTTGAATTAAGCTCAGCAGTTGACATCCAACTTTGATAATACGTCAACTGCTTCGCTGCTGAATTGACATAACGACTGCTGCGCTTTGCTCCTTCTTCAATACTTTGCGCCTGGATTTCTTGCGACTGGACACTGTAGCTCGCGACTGGTTTTCCCAACGACTGGATGCTGCGCTTGCGTCTGGTCCATCAAATGCTTCGCCTGAATCTTCTTGCGACTGGATATCTTTGCGTTGCGACTGGATGCACTGTAGCTTCGTCTGCTGAAATAACAACGCAAAGTCTTCCTGCTGATTCTTTAGCACAAGAGCAAAACGCTGTCGTATCAACTTATGTAAACGACATCGTTTTGCTATCTTCAAATAGCATCTGCTGATTGCACTGTAGCTTGCGACTGGATCTCCTCTACGACGTCGCTTCCTCTTGCGTCTGGAATGCAAGCTACCTGCTGAATCTTGCGACTGGATGACGTCACCGATGACCTAACTACATACACAAGAGTTTAACGTCTTCATGCTTGGACGGGATCTGTGAACATATTTCGAGATTCATTCACAAACATGTGTGAATGAATCCGGGTGTGTGATATTGATACAATGAACGCTCAACTCTCTGTTTTTCTCACACACGAGGGACATGCTCTAATACAAGCTAATCTAGACTTAGCAATCAACACTCGTGAAAAGCTCTCCTCTAATGGCGGTTGATTGCTTCGTCTATCTCTCTATTGTTCCCTCTGTTGGTGCACTGTATATTCAAAGTAATTCTCCCACAGTATGTAGTAGCACCAACTGAACGAACGCATAGCGTCTCGTTCACTGACGACAGGACCACTGGACACTTCTTCAATGGGCGTTGCCTCTAAATATATAGCCTCTGTAAAATTCTTCCCGTTTGGAAAGCTTCCAAAACTCTTCAGTGCTCCAGAAGGCTATCTTGTCTTCTTACTATTTTTGTGAAACGCTCCTCTGTAAAGTACCGACACAAGAACAGTACTTGCGTCCTTTTCTTTTGCAGGCTTCTGTCGCTTTCTCCATTTGAATTAAGCTCAGCAGTTGACATCCAACTTTGATAATACGTCAAATGCTTCGCTGCTGAATTGACATAACGACTGCTGCGCTTTGCTCCTTCTTCAATACTTTGCGCCTGGATTTCTTGCGACTGGACACTGTAGCTCGCGACTGGTTTTCCCAACGACTGGATGCTGCGCTTGCGTCTGGTCCATCAAATGCTTCGCCTGAATCTTCTTGCGACTGGATATCTTTGCGTTGCGACTGGATGCACTGTAGCTTTGTCTGCTGAAATAACAATGCAAAGTCTTCCTGCTGATTCTTTAGCACAAGAGCAAAACGCTGTCGTATCAACTTATGTAAACGACATCGTTTTGCTATCTTCAAATAGCATCTGCTGATTGCACTGTAGCTTGCGACTGGATCTCCTCTACGACGTCGCTTCCTCTTTGCGTCTGGAATGCAAGCTACCTGCTGAATCTTGCGACTGGATGACGTCACTGATGACGTCATATTGCACTGTAGCTTGCGACTGGATCTCCTCTACGACGTCGCTTCCTCTTTGCGTCTGGAATGCAAGCTACCTGCTGATTCTTGCAACTGGATGACGTCACCTGATGACGTCATCAACTACAATCCATCTGCTGAATCTCCATACGACGTCGCTTCTTCTCTCGCGCTTCTCTTCATCTGCTGATTCTCAATACGACGTCGCTTCAGCTTTTG
>KV003926.1:124215-134905 GCA_001598015.1 Dorcoceras hygrometricum | reverse complement strand
CTAGCGCCTCTTCTCATCTGCTGAATCTTCAACTGTAGCTTCCTGCTGAACTTCTTCGTTCCAGCTCCATCTACGCTTCTTCTTCTTCTTCTTGAATGGTGACTGTTGATAGATTCATCAACAGTACTTATAAACGAAATCTTCTTCTTCTTCTTCTCTTGCGCCTCCAGCTGATCTTCATCATCTCGAACTAACTCTCCAGCGCGCCTCTCTATCCATGTACCAGCTGGTTCACTTGCTTTTTAGCGCTTGCAGCTGATCTTCATCATCTGCTGGATTATTATGCTCCAGCTGGTTTCTCTTTGGCCTACGCCTGATTACGAACAGGTGATATAACTCTGGACGTCTCCATCGCTAATTCAACTGCCGATTCCATGAATCATCAAACCAACTGCTGAACATTCATTGTGAAACATCTGCTGGACATATTCTTCGACCTGAAATCTGCGCACTTAGAATAGAATTGTTAGAATAACAACAACAGGTTTTGTGTAATTCAAAACTTAATTAGGATCTGTCAAAACAGATCCAACAATCTCTCCCTTTTTGATTTACACAAAACCTCAGACAAACAATGCATGTTCTAACATCTCTCAACTCCGCAGGTTCCAGACGATACGGGGCACGAGAAATCGGAGCTGTGCCAGGAACCAGCTCAATGCTGAAGTCAATCTCTCGCCTCGGAGGAATACCAGGAATCTCCTCCGGGAACACATCGGTAAAATGTCGCACCACAGGAACGTCCCTAAGCTGCACACGGGAAGAAGAAGACGCATCCAAAGCGTAGATCATGAAACCAGCATTCCCTAAGGACAACAAACTGAACATCTCCATCGCTGAGACTAACGGGATCTTCGATCGAGAATCCTGGCCGTAGAAGTCCCAATTCTCGCCAGAAAAAGGCCTAAAACGAACAATCCCATGGAAACAATCCACGGAGGCCCTATAGTTGGACAACATGTCCATCCCAACAATACAATCGAAATCCCACAACATCAGACGGATCAAATTTGCCACCAACACATGTTCACCAAACCGCAACACGCCATCTAACAAAACCTCCTGGAAAACAGGCTCACACCGCCAGGGGTAGAAACAGAAACAACATCACACAAAGGGATGTTATGCAGACCATGCTCAATAACAAACGAATCAGAGACAAAAGAATGTGATGCATCGGTGTCAAACAACACACACGCAGGAAAATCGAAAACAAGACAAGTACCTGCGATCACCCTGCTCGGCCTCTCCTCGGCCTGCTCCCTAGTCATGACGTTGGCCTGAGCTTGCTGGAGAAAAGTTTTATTCGACCTAGCATGTCGCCGTGGGGAGCGCCCATTTTGTTTGTGTATAAGAAGGATGGCTCAATGCGGATGTGTGTCGATTTCCGCCAATTGAACAAAGCGAATGTTAAGAACAAGTACCCGTTACCCAGGATCGACGATCTATTTGATCAGCTGCAAGGTTCTGCGGTGTATTCGAAGATTGACTTGCGTTCAAGGTACCATCAGCTGAGAGTAAGAGATCAAGATGTCGCAAAGACTGCTTTTCGTACAAGGTACGGACACTTTGAGTTCTTGGTTATGCCGTTTGGGTTGACCAACGCGCCTGCAGTCTTTATGGATCTGATGAACCGGATTTTCAGAGAGTTCATAGATCAGTTTGTAATTGTGTTCATTGACGACATCTAGGTATATTCTAAGACTCCTTTGGAGCATAAGGAGCACCTGAGAATTGTCCTTCAGCGTTGAGAGACCAGCAGTTGTATGCTAAATTCTCCAAGTGCGAGTTTTGGCTGGATCGCGTTGTATTCTTGGGTCATGTTATTTCAGCCGAGGGGATTTCTGTGGATCCCAGTAAGGTTGATCCTGTTCTGAACTGGGAGCGTCCCAAGAATGTGTCAGAGATTCATAGTTTCTTGGGTCTGGCTGGCTATTATCGTCGTTTCATTGAAGGATTTTCTAGCATAGCAAAGCCGATGACTCAATTGACTCAGAAGGACAAGCGGTTTGTGTGGACTGAGCTATGTGAGAACGCGTTTCAATTGCTCAAGGAGAAACTGACTACTGCACCTGTGTTGGCTCTGCCGTCCGGATCAGGTGGTTTCGTTGTTTGTTCTGATGCTTCGCTCAATGGATTGGCCTGTGTTTTGATGAATAATGGTCGAGTAATTGCGTATGCCTCATGGCAGCTGAAACCGCATGAGACTCGTTATCCAGTCCATGATTTGGAGCTAGCAGGCGTGGTCTTTGCGCTGAAGATCTGGCGTCATTACCTGCATGACGAGCAATTTGTGGTGTACTCGGACCACAAAAGTTTGCAGTATCTGTTTTCGCAGCCCGATTTGAATATGAGACAACGTAGTTGGATGGAACTGCTAAAGGTCTTTGATTGCGAGATCAAGTATCAGCCTAGGAAGTCGAACGTAGTGGCCGATTCTTTGAGCAGGAAGGCTAGTGAGATGCTTGCTTCGTTGTATATCTCTAAGGATCAGGAGCATCTTAATACTACTGTTTGGAGATTCTATCCGGCTGATGATTGCGTTGTGGTTTATTCTTTCCAAGTGGAGACGCAAATTGTTTCTAGTATTCGAGCAGCTCAAAGGACTGATCCTTCCATCCATGAGTTGAAGTTAAAGGTCAGGGCTGGAGAACTTGAAGATTATTCCGTTTCTTCTGATGGTTGCTTGAGGTTTCATGGCAGGATGGTTGTGCCTAACCTCATTGATTTGAAGGAGGAGATCCTTCGGGGAGCGCACTACAGCAGACATAGTGTTCATCCTGGTGCACGGAAGATGTACCATGCGTTGAAGCCGCACTTCTGGTGGGCTGGCCTGAAGAGCGACGTTGCTGGATTCGTTGCTCGATGTTTGAACTGTCAGAGGGTAAAGGCCGAGAGGATGAGACCTGGTGGTCTGTTGCAGAGTTTGGAAGTGCCCCAATGGAATTGGGAGCACATAGCGATGGATTTCGTGACGCATCTGCCTCATTCCAGCAGAGGATGCGATGCTATTTGGGTGGTTATCGACTGATTGTCGAAGTCTGCACATTTTATTCCCTACGGTATGACCTTTTCTTTGAAGAAAATGGCGAAACTGTACGTCGATTTCGTGGTTAGACTTCACGGTGTGCCTGTTTCGATCGTCTCAGACCGATATCCAAGGTTTACTTCCAGGTTTTGGAAGAATTTGCAAGCAGCTTTGGGTACCAGATTGGCTATGAGTACCGTGTATCACCCCCAGACAGATGGCCAATATGAGCGAACTATCCAGACGTTGGAGGATATGTTACGAGCTGTTGTGTTGGATTTCGAAGGTAGCTGGCAAGACGCATTGTCTTTGGTAGAGTTTTCCTACAATAACAGCTATGATGTGACGATTGGCATGGTGCCGTTTGAGGCTTTGTATGGCAGGAAGTGCAGATCGCCGGTATGTTGGGAAGAAGTGGGGGAGAAGCAGCTACCTGCCCCAGACTTTTTGCAGCAAAAAGGATCATGTTTATCTAATTCGACAGCGGATGAAAGCTGCCCAGGATCGCCAAGCCAGTTATGCGAATAAGAGGCGTCGACCTCTAGAATTTCAGGTTGGTGATCAGGTATTTCTCAAAGTTTCTCCGTTTCGCAGTGTTATGCGCTTTGGACACAAGGGAA
The DNA here is from genome assembly GCA_001598015.1 of Dorcoceras hygrometricum. Taxonomy (NCBI): domain Eukaryota; kingdom Viridiplantae; phylum Streptophyta; class Magnoliopsida; order Lamiales; family Gesneriaceae; genus Dorcoceras; species Dorcoceras hygrometricum. Next base: position 131,257 of record KV003926.1, on the reverse strand, counting down.
AGTTAGCCCCTCATTACGTCGGACCGTATGATATCGTTGAGAGGATTGGCCCGTTAGCGTATCGGCTATTGTTGCCTCCGGAATTATCTTCTCTACATGATAGAAGTGGGGGAGAAGCAGCTACCTGCCCCAGACTTTTTGCAGCAAAAAGGATCATGTTTATCTAATTCGACAGCGGATGAAAGCTGCCCAGGATCGCCAAGCCAGTTATGCGAATAAGAGGCGTCGACCTCTAGAATTTCAGGTTGGTGATCAGGTATTTCTCAAAGTTTCTCCGTTTCGCAGTGTTATGCGCTTTGGACACAAGGGAAAGTTAGCCCCTCATTACGTCGGACCGTATGATATCGTTGAGAGGATTGGCCCGTTAGCGTATCGGCTATTGTTGCCTCCGGAATTATCTTCTCTACATGATGTCTTCCATGTTTCCATGTTGAGGAAGTACGAGCCAGATCCGTCTCATGTGTTGACAACTGATGAGGTTGAGCTAGATCAGACGTTGAGCTATCAGGAATATCCCTTGCAGATCCTAGACAGAAAAGAGAAACAATTGAGGAACAAAACCATTCCGTTGGTGATGGTGCAATGGAGCAAGCATGGCAGGGAAGAAGCTACGTGGGAGCTGGAGGAAAAGATGCAGCGTGAGTGTCCGCATCTGTTTGAGTAGCTGTTGTGCTAGATTCCCAGTAGTTGTATCTTTGGTTGTAATTCTTTCCTAGTTGTTGTTATTTGCTTGCTCAGTTATCTTGAACTCTTGGCCATGTGATAGGTGAATTTCTATTTTGTTAACCTGTTGTTGAGTTGTATTTTCAGAATTTTCGTTTGATTTCGGGGACGAAATCCTTTTTAGTGGGGGAGAAATGTGAGACCTGAAATTGTAATAAAGATTAATTGTTGGATTAATCAATTTTTAAGGAATTCTGGGTGTTCGGAATTCTTTTTGGAGGTTTCGTTTGCATTTTCGGATCAGAAATCACATTTAGAGCAATTCTGGAAATTTTGGAATTTTTGAGTTTGAGATCTGATTTTTGTGAGAAATCTGTTTTGGGCGTTCGGGTGAAATCTGCTAGGTTGTGTGAGGAATCTGTTTGGATTTTGAGAAATCTGGACGCTTGGTGTTGCGGCGCGTTTTGTAGCGAGAGGGATCAACACGCCGTCGTTTTCGTGAGGTCTGGATGTCGCATAGTTAGGAGAGATCTGTTGCGCTTGTATATAGAGATCTGTTAGCAGCGTGTTTTTGTGTTGAGCGCTATACGATGTCATTTAGATAAGTTGCTACGGCGTCATTTTGGTGAACGCTGGCGGGAGAGATCTGTTTTGCGAGTTTAGCGTTCGAGTGACCAGATTTCAGCGATCATCTTTTAGCGCTTTGTATTTCAGATTTCTCCAGCGTTTGTGTTTAGCGTTCCAGACTGCACCATGGTGCTGTGCGACGTCGTTTTAGCGTTAGCGCTATTCCCAGCTTTTAGCGTTTTGGTGTTCAGATTTCACCGCGGTTTTGAGTAGTGTAGCGTTTAGCTTTTTTGGCCTTCAGATTTCTTCGTGGTTTTGGAGCGAGCGATGGCTTGTGAGATCTGTTTCTGTCGGTGGCTAATTAATCAGATTTCATGCGTGTATTTATATCAGAAGTGTTGGCTTTCGATTAATTAAACAGATCCCATACTTAGCAAATTTTCTCCCGACTTTCTTTCTTCGCTTCTAACCCTCGGGTACTGTTCATTGTGAGCTTCTCCGGCGAATTTCCGTCGATTCCGGCCATCATTTTTCACGTTCGAGGTAGCGTTGGACTCCTCTTGATAAGATCTTTCATTCCTTACCAATTTTGGAGGATGTCGTTGGCTGGAGCAAAAGCACGAAGCTGCTGTTTCGTTCGTGTGTTTGTGCGTGCAGTTAGCTTTTTCGAATTAGATTGGAAATCTTATTCCTAGCCTTTATTTAAGCTCCTTGTTAAGTTGTATTGTGGTATTGAGCGCTGGTTTGAGCGTATAGATTCCAGCCGTGAGTTTTGTAGTTGGCCGTGAGTTTGGTTAGCTTTCCTGAAATCTGTTGTGCGTATGTTTTAGCAGATTTCAACCAGATCTCTTCGGCATGTTTTGTAGTAATTGTTGCACAAAATCAACGTACGGATCTTGAGCTTGAAATTCAGCTTGAAATTGGCGTGAGATTAATGTGAGATTTCTGGGATGTGTTCGCTGTTTGTGATTGCTGTGTATTTGGTTGCTGTTTCATATGGTTTATGCTAGCTGGTTTCGGTGATTGCATTCATGCATTAATTCCCTTGCATTTCAGCTCTTTCGTGCATTGTATCTTGGCTGCTTTGTATCTTGGCAGTTTGTGCCTTGTGTATTGTGTTGTTGTTTTCTTACCAGGATGCGAGGGAGAGCGGAGATACTGTCAGGCCTCGTGCTCTCAACAGAAAAACACATGCGGAAGCTATCAAAAAGTGGGTAAAATTTTCGCTTTTAGGCCCGACGGTTTTAAACATATAATTTAAAATACAACGATACTTAAATTAAGTTTCCCAAATCATAAAACATTCAACAACAAAGCATACATAATTCAAACATGTACCATATTCCCCTACGGGTACAACAACAAAGCGCAGGGCATCCCCCTGGCTAACTGATACATATATATATATATGCTATATGCTAATGGGACACAATAGCCACCTCCTGGGGCACCACCAGCTGGGTTGAAACCACGACCAGCTGTAGAACCTGTGTTTCCTGAAAACAACGTAACAAAGAAACAAACCAAGCCCCGGAGGGACATGGGGTCAAACCCCAGTACGGAGAGTGTCAGGCCCCGTGCTAATTACTAAAAATTAACACCTAATAAGCGCATAATCACGGAAGCTTAAAATTTGGGCTTAAAAATTTTTCGAAATAATATGGGCCTGAACTTCAAATCATACATTCAAAATATTCAATACTCAAAATATGAGTTAACTCCAACTCAAACAACAGGTAACCACATAATTCAATTCAAAATACAGATCCCCAAATACAATAAAACACGGGGCATCCCCCGGTTCAATACATATCATAAATAACTGGGACTCAGGGATGAGGGGATCGACGAGCTGAACTTCCACTCTGCCCAACTTGGTTACCTAAAGCTCCTGCAAATGGGCACGCAGACCCAGCACGACAAAGCAGGAAACAAATACGAGGTCAAGCCTCAGTACGAAGAGTTATCAAAGCAGGTAAACATGCAACATGCTACTAATCAATGCTGTGAATGCATGAGGCTGTCAAGGACATCGGTAAGCAAGACCAGTGCATCAACTGGCAGTTAAATCAAGTCGCCTCTATACCACGGTCTATCAACCGGGAAATCATCGGTCCGTGATCATCGGGGCCCGTCAGCCCATCACAGCTCGGTGGTAGACACTCGAATCCGGTAGTCACCACTCCGACGATAGCGTTGGACCTTTCGGGCACGACTCAACAGCCGGCCAGTCACAACGTGGCACCCAATCAGGTAGTCAAATCAATGTGGAATACAGGCTCAAGATGTATGCATGAATGCCATTCAATATTCATGCTCCATACATAATATGCATAACGTAAAACAGTATACACACTCAATCAACACAGTAACTGATTCACGTAGGCACCAATTCATAAAGCCACCGATTTCACAACATTGAATAATAGGCATGTTCAAGCTTACTTCCAAGAGCTGCTCAATTCGTACCTCAATTCCTCGATTTACCTAACAGCTTATCCTGGCTCAATCACGCAGTAGGAACTTCCTGGAAGCTCAATCTGTTACAACATAGCTAAAATCTTAGCTCAATTCTAATCACAGTCTTGCTAATCCTACGGCCAGAAGTATAATTCAATCCTACACTTCTACGCAGGCACTAACTACTAAGAACCGAGCTCAAACTACATGAAAAACTCACCCAAAAGCTCAAAAGAACCAACTGCTGAATCTGCTCAACGAAACCAGCAAATCACGAACGAGCAGGACCTTCGGGATTTCTCAATTCGTCGCTCCTAACTTCCAAGCCAGCATCAATAGAAAGAGCGAGTCTCAAGGAGTCCAGCGCCACCAAGAACGCCAACAAAAAAGGTTGGATGCGATGGAAATCTAGGGAAGAAATGTCTCGGTGAACAGTAGTTCGACGAGGGTTGGAGAAGAAGAGATAAGATATGGCTGGTTCAAAATATTTCTAAGTGTCGAGCGACACTTCTACTTATAATCTCTCAAATCCAACATCTGCTGATTATCTAAGCAGTCGACAAACCAGCAGGTAACGATCAGCAGGTGCCAACTCTTACTCTTCAACAAAATCAGCAGAAGCAAACAAAAGCATTCGCGTGAAAGCACTACAAAACGACACCGTTCCAACTTATCTAAACGACGCCGTAGCAAATACCAGCAGACAACAGCTCTCGCGCAAGCAAAACAACCATCTGCTGACCACAGCTCTATCTCCAAAACATTCTATCTGCTGGTCGCGAGAAATCACGCAAAACGACGACGCATCTACTAATTCAAACGACGTCATTTTACATACGTAAGCAAAACTGCCAACTGCTGATCTCTAAACACAAGGCTCCAAAACGCAGCGTTTTCACTTAATCAAACGACGCCGCTTCTCAACGCTCTTACATAAGCGCGCCTGCTGATCAGCAGCAAACAATACAACGCAAACACTACCAGCAGTAAGGAATACGTCACGCTTACGTCATCATATCTATCGACAGCTCTTACGACTAATTCTCACACCATCTGCTGATCTCTTTTCACAAGCGCATCTGCTGAATCTAATAGTCAACGCTCCAAAATGTTGACTAACACGTGTCGCTTTCTCGCTCAATCTCACGCTACGCGCGATTCCTGCCAGCAGCAACTTCAATTCGCACCAAAACCAGCAGATCTTCATGCGTCACGCTGATGTCACCATATCTGCTGATTCCAATTCCACCAGCAGGAGCTACAGTAACTTTGACCAGCGTTGACTTCACCAAAAATCGATATTTTTCAACTCTTAAACTAGCGCTGCGACGGATAATTCAGCAGGACTTCATTTCTTTCGCAAAATCCTCAAAATTCACGTGATTAATCCCAAATCAAACCAATTAATCACTAATCTAATTTCTCAATCCTCACAGAGAGCAATAATACAACAGAAATAACAGCAAGGAATAAAATACAGGTGCTATGCATGAGACCCGAAGAACAACGGAAACTCCAAGACTCATCGACAACACACAGTGGCCACGGGGTGTGTTCACAGTGTGGTAGTGAGACACTCGCCATGATACTACACCCACTTACCGGATGCATCAAACAACTCAACCTGCTGTTGTCTCACCCATGAACTGTGGTAGTTAACCACTCGGCGCATGGTGGCTACGATCCCAGCAGGGAGATGAGAGTACGGTATTGCCGCTCGCCCTCACATCCTGGTAAGAAAAACAACAACAATGCAACAAGGTACAAGAACTACTAAAACTGGAAAGGAATACCGTGCGTGTATGCAACATACTAGAATGCAAGCATATAAACATATGCAACGCAGCACATACACAAATAGCATACACAATTCTCAACAGCACATAACCAGCAGGCACGGAAAATCCACATACCAGCGACTACAATTCATCCAAGCCATAATCTCGCTGTAATAAAAGCTCAAATCCGTACCTTATACTGAGCAACAACTAACCCTGCGAGAAATCCCGAAGACTCTGGTAAAAGCCTGTTAAACACACGGCATACACAACGTAAATCTAGCAGGTTGCTAATCAAGCTCACGGCTGGGAGTCTCACTTCGACCAGCTACCCAATATACCTCAACAATTACATAGAAAGCTTAAAAACTAAGGCTAGGAACAAGGTCTCACCGAAAACCAGAACGTAGTCTACCAAATCGACGCAACACTCGAACGGCAGCAACTTCGCGTTCTTCGACTAGCCAATTATAGCTTCTAAAACTGGTATGAATCACGGCTGAACAGTGTTCTAGGGTTCGAAAGATAAGGAACGAAAGGCTGGAAATATTTGCTAAGTATAGAATCTGGTATCGAATTTGAAGATCAAGTCTTCCTATAAATAGCACTAGCAACGACTGGAAAACAACACCAATAATTGTCTTCCGACAAAACCAGTCGACACTACAATTCCCAAACCAGCAGACGCAAGAACCAACAGCTGATTCTCCAACAATCGCTAAAATAACTAACGGATGGTTCTCCAAAACGGCATCGCACCAACTTACTCAAACGACGTCGCATACTATACCAGCAGTTGGGTATCCAGTCGCAAGAACAAAACAATGTAACGCTACTCTCAGCTGGATCCAGTCGCAACCTCAAAACGCAGCGTTGCAACTAATTCAAACGACGTCGCTCCCCTGACGTCATCCAGTCGCTAGTTCTCGCGAAATACCAGCAGCAAGAAATAGCGAAGAAACTCACTCGCAGCTGGACTCCCAGTCGCAACAACGAAACGACGACGCATCATCTTCGAGCTACAGGAAAGTTGACCCGCGTTGACCATAGCTCTCGACTGCTTATCCAGACGCAACAACTCCTCGCATAATACCAGTCGCAGCTACAGTGCACAACCAGTCGCAACATACGAAACACCAGTCGCAACATCTCAAATGACGGCGTTTCAAGCCCTGCACTACCAAAACAAGCTACGACTATTTTCACCACCGACCTGTTAGAGTAGATGCCCAACTAGCCAACTTGTGGCGTGTGGGTTTTATAGACTCTTGTACAAACAGTCTTTATATATGATATTCGCATTTACTTATATGGCGTTCTTTACTTTCATTATGTGTGTAATGATTTACAATTGCGTTGAGTAAAGAACTAGAATGCACTAAAGCGTATGTTAGATGTGATAGTGGGTATGACGGCTATCATGAAACACATCTAATAGTCGCTGTGTATTCTGAACATGTTCCTAGTCGATTGGGCCATCAAAATGAGGATAAGGCCGCCCGAGCTCGAGATCTGCGATGCGAAGTACCACGTTTCATTGGTAGGGAACATTGTGATGTTCTGAGCATGCAGAT
>KV003926.1:67547-106211 GCA_001598015.1 Dorcoceras hygrometricum | reverse complement strand
CGGAGCTGCAGCCTCCTCCTCTCCACTACTCTCAAGAGTATGACTAGGCGCACTAGACTGATCCTCATTCTGTCCTCCTGATTCCTGGAATAGACCCCTACTACGACCACGACGTCTAGGCGGCATCTAAAACACTCAACAGGATAAGGAAAAACAGAACAGATACAGCATAGAAAGCATATAACACAAATATGCAGCACGTAGTCATATAATTCAAGCACATGCAATACGCAACACTGTGCCTAGACTCAAGTGTGATCAAAGGAATTGAGCTTATCCCAGTTTAAGCTCTGATACCAAAAATGTCAGGTCTCGTGCTCTCAACAGAAAAAAAAACACATGCGGAAGCTATCAAAAAGTGGGTAAAATTTTCGCTTTTAGGCCCGACGGTTTTAAACATATAATTTAAAATACAACGATACTTAAATTAAGTTTCCCAAATCATAAAACATTCAACAACAAAGCATACATAATTCAAACATGTATCATATTCCCCTACGGGTACAACAACAAAGCGCAGGGCATCCCCCTGGCTAACTGATACATATATATATATGCTATATGCTACTGGGACACACTAGCCACCTCCTGGGGCACCACCAGCTGGGTTGAAACCACGACCAGCTGTAGAACCTGGGTTTCCTGAAAACAACACAACAAAGAAACAAACCAAGCCCCGGAGGGACATGGGGTCAAACCCCAGTACGGAGAGCAATAATACAACAAAAATAACAGCAAGGAATAAAATGCAGGTGCTATGCATGAGACCCTAAGAACAACGGAAACTCCAAGACTCATCGACAACACACAGTGGCCACGGGGTGTGTTCACAGTGTGGTAGTGAGCCACTCGCCATGATACTACACCCACTTACCGGATGCGTCAAACAACTCAACCTGCTGTTGTCTCACCCATGAACTGTGGTAGTTAACCACTCGGCGCATGGTGGCTATGATCCCAGCAGGGAGATGAGAGTGCGGTATTGCCGCTCGCCCTCACATCCTGGTAAGAAAAACAACAACAATGCAACAAGGTACAAGAACTACTAAAACTGGAAAGGAATACCGTGCGTGTATGCAACATACTAGAATGCAAGCATATAAACATATGCAACGCAGCACATACACAAATAGCATACACAATTCTCAACAGCACATAACCAGCAGGCACGAAAAATCCACATACCAGCGACTACAATTCATCCAAGCCATAATCTCGCTGTAATAAAAGCTCAAATCCGTACCTTATACTGAGCAACAACTAACCCTGCAAGAAATCCCGAAGACTCTGGTAAAAGCCTGTTAAACACACGGCATACACAACGTAAATCTAGCAGGTTGCTAATCAAGCTCACGGCTGGGAGTCTCACTTCGACCAGCTACCCAATATACCTCAACAATTACATATAAAGCTTAAAAATTAAGGCTAGGAACAAGGTCTCACCGAAAACCAGAACGTAGTTCTACCAAATCGACGCAACACTCGAACGACAGCAACTTCTCACGGCTGAACAGTGTTCTAGGGTTCGAAAGATAAGGAACGAAAGGCTAGGAAATATTTGCTAAGTATAGAATCTGGTATCGAATTTGAAGATCAATTCTTCCTATAAATAGCACTAGCAACGACTGGAATACAACACCAATAATTGTCTTCCGACAAAACCAGTCGACACTACAATTCCCAAACCAGCAGACGCAAGAACCAACAGCTGATTCTCCAACAATCGCTAAAATAACTAACGGCTGGTTCTCCAAAACGGCGTCGCACCAACTTACTCAAACGACGTCGCATACTATACCAGCAGTTGGGTATCCAGTCGCAAGAACAAAACAATGTAACGCTACTCTCAGCTGGATCCAGTCGCAACCTCAAAACGCAGCGTTGCAACTAATTCAAACGACGTCGCTCCCCTGACGTCATCCAGTCGCTAGTTCTCGTGAAATACCAGCAGCAAGCAATAGCGAAGAAACTCACTCGCAGCTGGACTCCCAGTCGCAACAACGAAACGACGACGCATCATCTTCGAGCTACAGGAAAGTTGACCCGCGTTGACCATAGCTCTCGACTGCTTATCCAGACGCAACAACTCCTCGCATAATACCAGTCGCAGCTACAGTGCACAACCAGTCGCAACATCTCAAACGACGGCGTTTCAAGCCCTGCAGTACCAAAACAAGCTACGACTGTTTTCACCACCGACCAGCTGCTAGTCCACAACTAGCTTTTGCCTCAAAACTCAAAAACAAGAAAACATCCAGAATTGCTCAAAACACAAAATGGAACCCGAAAATGCAACTCAAACACTCAAATAGAGTCTTAAACCAGCAGAACCTCTATTTATCGATTCATTCCAACGATAATTCTTAATTACAAAATCAGGTCTCACATTTCCGCACTCTCATCTCCATGCTGGGTTTGTTAGCCACGATGCGCCGAGTGGTTAACTACCACAGTTCATGGGCGAGGCAACGGTAGGTTGAGTTCTTTGATGCATCTGGTATTCGGGTGTAGTGTCAAGGCGAGTGGCTCATTACCACACTTTGAACACACCCTGTGGCCACCGTTTGTTGCAGATCTTGTGGACCTATGTTTGAGTTCCTTGGCTCCCTTTCCATTTGTAGCCTTCAGCGTTCGTTCTGTGTCTCATGCATAGCATCTGCATTTTATCTTATGCTTTTCTTTAGTTGTTTCAGTTGCTCTCCGTACTGGGGTTTGACCCCATGTCCCTCTGGGGCTTGGTAGATTTCCTTGTCTGTTGTGTTGTTCAGGTTTTCCAGGTTATCCCGCTGGTCGTGGTGCTGACCCAGCTAGATGTGCCTCAAGAGGTGGTTAGAGTATCCCAGTGGCGTATAGCATATTTATATGTATTAGTACAGTTAGCCAGGGGATGCCCTGTGCTCTTGTTGTATTTGTGGTACTCGGTTGTGGTTGTTACCAGGTATCTAATACATGTTATGCTATATTGTTTGTCGTGGGCTTGTAGCCTTTGTTTGGTTGGTTTTGTAAACTGGGTATTTTGAGTATTGTTGTATTTTTAATTATATCGTGTTAAACCGTCAGGCCAAAAGCAAAAATTTTACCCGCTTTTTAGTAGCTTCCGCTTGTATTTGTGTGTCTTTACTCTGTTGTGAGCACGAGGCCTGACAGTGGCTGGCAGGATGCTTTTTCCTTAGTTGACTTTTCTTACAAACAGCTACCAATTGACTATTGGAATGGCGCCGTTTGAAGCTTTATATGGTCGAAAGTGTAGATCACCGATCTGCTGGGAAGAGGTTGGTGAGAGACAGATTTCTACTCCTGAGTTTGTGCAGCATATGAAAGATCAGATTGATTTGATTCAGAGTAGGATGAAAGCTGCACAAGACCGTTATGCTAGCTATGCTAATAAGCGACGCGGACCGTTGGAATTTGAGGTTGGCGATCATGTATTCCTTAAAATTTCTCCATTCAAGAGTGTTATGAGATTCAGATTTTAGGGTAAGTTAGCTCCTAAATTCGTTGGTCCCTTTGAGATTGTAGAGCGTATTGGACAGTTGGCTTATAGGTTGAAGCTGTCTGATGAGTTAGCAGTGATGCATGATGTGTTTCATGCGTCAATGTTGAGAAAATATGAGCCAGATCCATCCCATGTGCTGAGGACTGATGAAGTAGAGCTGGACCAGACCCTGAGCTATGTTGAATATCCAGTGCAGATTCTGGATAGGAAGGAGAAGCAGCTGAGGAATAAGGTTATACCGTTGGTGATTGTCCAATGGAGAAAGCATGGGCGTGAAGAAGCTACCTGGGAAGTTGAGGAAAAGATGAGACAAGAGTGGCCTCATCTGTTTGAGCCATGATAGCAGCGTTTCAGTTAACTTCTAGCTTGATTGATTTCGTGATTTAAGTGATTTTGCTGTTGAATTGAGATTCTGTTTAGTATTGAGTTGTACTAGGCAGTATGGATTGAGTATATTAGGAATGGTGTCTAGTATACTGTGTCGTGATTAAGATATCTTGCTGTTGTGATTTTGATTTGATGACTTAACTTATTTCAAGGACAAAATCGATTTCTAGTGGGGGAGAGTGTGAGGACTAGAAATCTGTTAAGTAAGATTTAGTGGCTAATCAGATTTTGAATTAAGATTTGTCACGGAAATTGTGATATCTGGATGCTCAGATGTACCCTTGTGTGTTTGCGTGAATTGTCGCGAGCAGGGAGCAAAAACGCTGTCGTTTCATGCGTTAAGCAGATCTGGCATTGCTGGAAGTAATGCGACGTCGTAACGTGTTTTCAGATTTGAGCACTAGTGAGTGAAATCTGTTCAATGGCGTGATCAGATGTCAATGTTGGTCAACGGTACTGTGTAGACCGGTGCTGTTTGAGGAATTCAGATGTGACAAGATCTGAAGAGCGTTAGCGAGATCTGTTGTGAGAGCTTGACTCCGAGGCCACGTGTTGGTCAACACGTCTGAGTTGACTGCTGGTTGTTAACGCTATTTAGATGTTGCTAGCGAGGGAGAGAGATCTGTTCAGATGTCGCTAGAGGGAGAGATCTGTTTCAACTGTGGAAGCTATGCTACTTCGTTTTGATTAGTCGGTGCGACGTCGTTTGCTGTGGAGTTAGTAACTTGTTTAGACAGTTGAACCATATCAGCATAGCCAGTTGAGGGCGAAAGCTGGAGTCAGCTTTGAGAGGACTTTTGCCTTAGTATAAGCAGAGATCTGAATTGCTTAGAATAGTAGTGATTCGAGGATTTATATACCAAGTGCTGCTCAACACTTAGCGTATTTTTGAACCCTATATTCCTCATCGTTTTCTCCAGTAAACCCTCGATAGTTACTGTTCATTCGAACCCATCTCCGGTAGATTGCCGTCGATTTCCGCCTTTGTTTGGAGCGAGATTGGTGGCGCTGAGCTCGTCTTGAGTATCTCTTTCGATTGATACCAGTTACGAAGCCCGGTTCGACGTTGGAGAGTGAACGCGAAGAAGCTGTGAGTTGGTGTGTTTTCGCGACAGTTGAGTAGAGCGTTCTCCTATGCGTGTGAGCTTCTGGGTAAGTGTTCCTTGCTGTTTTGAGTTTAGTTCTGGTTGTTAGAAGCTGCTTTGCTAGGTAGAACCAGATATGAGTTCTGACCGTAGGTATTAAGCTTGAGAAATGCAGCTGTGAACTAAGATATGAGATTCCATTAACAAATTTGAGCTACAGGGAAGTCCCTGTTGTGTTGGACGTGACCAACGAGGTAGCAATTTTGAGCAGACTGAAATTGTCGTGCCTGGTGAGATCTGTCGAGGTAGAATTTGAGAATTTAAGGTACGAGTTGAGCTTTTGTTAACAACTTTGAGTATAAGCATGTTAGTATTTTGAGGCATGATTTCTGTGCTATGTGATTTCTGTGATTACGTGACAGCTTGATTGAATTGATATGCTCTGTTTACATAATTTATGCATGATTGAAATCAGATTTAAATTTCATGGCATTCATGCATGAGATAGAGCCACGTTGTGATCGGAAGACAGATGAGTCATGCCTGAAAGGTACAACGCTATCATCTGAGTGGTGACCGACTGATTAGTTGTGTCTGAAAACCACCGAGCTGTGATGGCTGATGGTCCTGATGATCACGGACCGATTATTTCCCCGGTTGATACACTGTGCGGGTATAGAGGCTCTATTGAGATTACTGCCAGCTGATTAGCAGGCCTTGATGAACGATGTTCTTTGATAGACACATGCATTCATGACTAGAATACTGCATGTTTATGATTTGCTGTTATATTAGTGCTCATTCGTACTGAGGCTTGACCACGTATTCTTTTCCTGCTTTTGTGTTGTCTGGGTCTGCGTTGCCTATTTGCAGGATCTTCAGGTAACCAAGCTGGACAGACTGGAACTTCAGCTGGTCGATCCCCATTTCCTTGAGTCCCAGTCATTATTATATAATGTATTGATCCAGGGGATGCCCTGAGGTTATACGTATTTGGGGATCGTTGTTGATTTGAGTTGTGATTATCTGTTGTTGTATGAGTTTTAATTTAACTCGTATTTTGATTATGATTATTTTGAAGATATGATTTGGTTCAGGCCCAACATTATTTCGAAAAATTTTAGCCCTATTTTATGCTTCTACGTTTATGTGCTTAATTGTGCTATTTATCCTTGTTAATTAGCACGGGGCCTGACATAACTTGCTTTCCGAGCTGACATGTTGAGCAAAGTTTATCTTTTGTAAAGTCAATTTTGGGTAGACTGGTGACCAAATATTGCTCACACATAGTGGCTATAATTTTAATTTTTTATGATTCATGCGTTTATGCCACAACCATCCTATAAAATGTATTAGCAACCAAACAAGTAGGTTCAGTCACCAGCTGAACTGACCAGTTTACTTTGTAAGTGTTACCCCACCTATGTCCTGTTAGAACAGTCATACCAGATGGGTTCTGAACTGTGCATGTGTGTTTGTGAAATTTACCACATATTCATTATCACACAATTGACTAATGTTGATCAAATTATAGCAAAGGATTTCAACAAGAAGCATATCATTGATAATAATTACCATAGACAATCTTACCCTTGCCCATAGTTTCACCTGTTGAGTTATCACCGAAGATGATTTTTGGTCCTTTGGTGTATTTTATATCTGAAAGCAACTTGAAATACCGGTCCTGTGTCTGGAGCATTTTCAGGTCTGGTGCTCATAATACCAAAATGAGCACACAATCCATGCTAAACACAGAAGATTTAAAAGTGGTTAAATTTTTATTTTTGGCCTGAACTAAAATACAACTTCAAAATACCCGCATACTCAAAATATAGACTTTGATTCTGATGGATAACTTATAAGTTTTGGTGAAGACAATAAGAGATTAATTTAATCATCTCAAGGATTTATCAACCAGATCAAGTCGGAGCTTACTGGGTTGATTATTGAAATCATATCGGAGCAAGCTAGTTAAGGACAAACCAGCTCAGAGATGTTAGTTCGAAGCTAAGCTGGTTAAGATCAAACCAGCTCAGGGTATTCAGCTAAGTTGGTTAAGGACAAACCAGCTCAGAAGAATCTAACAGTTATTCGGTTGAAAGAGAAGCATATTGAGATTAAATCAGTTTACAAGAGCAGAGAATATTCAAACAGAACACATAGATCGGTTTGTATTGGATTCGTTCAGAAAACAGCTCAGAGCAAGATAGCTCAGCGATGGTGTTAGTGAGGGAAAAGATAGATTCTTTGAGAAGATAGATGCAATCAGAAAAACTTGTGTTTCTATAGAAGAAGATAGAAGTGAACAACGATATCTGGAACGGCTTAGAAGCAGATTAGAGCAAATCAGCTTAGAACAGATTAGAGCAGTTCAGCACGGTGACCAGATCGGAGCCCAGTTGAGTAAAGACAACTCAGCATAATGGATTTCAGATTATTTTGAGGTTTCGTACATATTGATTTGATGTGTTGAGTTATCAAGTTCCCTTTGTAGTCGTTGGAACTACTTTGAGCTAATCCCAGATATATAGAGATTTGTCTCAACTGAGAACGGCGTAAAGTATGCTAAAAGAGGAAAAACATTTAATGAAGGTGTACGTGAACAGTACAAGCATTTAAGAAGCCGTAGTTATCTAACTTTAGATTTATACGACGTGTCTACTGGTAATATTTATTACCATTGTATCCAAATGATATAAATTGAAGAGCAGATCAGTTTAAGAGGACCTAATGCTTACACAAATTACGAATTGTTGAATTAACAAGCTTGCACAAGAAGAGCAAAAACACAGTTCAACTCTCAAACCAGCTCGCACAAAGAGTGACACACACACATTCATTTGTTATCAATTCTTTGTGTCACACAACCTTTGTAAACTCACTCTGTAGTATCGAGTTGTCATTGTAAATCATAAACAGAGTGTTGAGATCTAGAATAGCTAGCTAACCAGCTTAGAGCTGTTTCTTTGTATTTTAGAACAGATTACGAGTCTGTTTCTATTGTGAGATAACTAGGAGTTCTTACAGCTGCTGGCTGTCCGATCGGGTTTGTACAAGGAGTTGTATAAATCAAATCTTCTAGTGAAATCCTTCCTGTTGAGGAAGAAGGGGAGACATAGGAGATTAAACTCTGAACTTCCATAAACAAACTCTTATCTCTTATCTTTTACGTTTACGCATTTTATCTGTCATTGTAGAATCGTGCTTTTCCCCATAAATGTTTTTATTACTTGAGACAACAGTTTTACACTGAGAACCCTCCAAGCTGGTAACTCAGCTTAGAGGTTAGCTACGAGATCTAAAATCTATTTAAATAAGTTTTTCGTAAAACTAGTAAAGGAGTTCATTCACCCCCCCTCCCCTTGAACTCTCAGGCCGTATTTTTTATCCTAACAAGTGTTATCAGAGCTGGGTTTCTCAGTGGCTAAACAGTTTTATTGCCATTCGCATTAATTAAATATGTCGCTTTCTCACAATAAAATTCACATGTTTTCTAAGGAGGAATACGACGTCTGGAAGATTCGGATGCAAGCTCATGTGGTGGCCCAAGACGATGATATGTGGTTCGTTATAACAGACAGCCCCATGAAGATCATGAAACCGAATACAACAGTGGCCATCTCAACCGGTGTAGCTCAATGGGTGGACAAGCCCATATTAGAATGGACGTCGGAGGACAAGAAAAAGGCCAATTTGGACAATGTGGCCAAGGGCATTCTGTATAAGGCTCTGGAAAACAATATGTTTAGCAAGATCCAAACGTGCACTACGGCCTAAGAGATATGGGAGAAGCTCACCCAGTTATGTGAGGTCAAGGAGGAGACCAAGGAAACCAAGCTTATTGTTGCCCTGCAAAATTTTGAGTTGATAAGGATGAGGCCAGAGGAAACCATGGTAGAATTCGATAAAAGGTTCAGCTCGCTGGTGATAGAGCTGACAAGATTGGGGAAAGAATATAGTAACAGGGAGCTGGCCGTAAAAGTGGTGAGAGCACTGCCTAAGGAATGGGACGCGAAGACGATGGCTAAGCGGGAGTCCAAAGATTTGAACAAGTTGGAGCTCCATGACCTTTTCACCAACCCGAAGGCTTATGAGTTTGAATTGGACACAAGATCAGAATAAGAGCCTTCCACTTCACACCCAACCAAAGCTCTTGCTGCCACCATGCCAGAACATAGTCCCTAGAGCAAGTCAGCTGAGGAGCTTAGCAACTATGCCATGTCCCTGTTCATCAAGAAATTTGGGAAATTTATGCGAAAGCATAATTCTAAACCTATCTCTTTCGATTTGAATAAAAAGAATTTAAATACTTCTTCTGATGATAAGTGCTATAATTGTGGCAGGCCTGGTCACTTCATAGCTGTCTGCAGGAAGCCCAAGTTGGATGCAAAGAAGCAACCAGATCACACCAGCAAGGACAAGGAGGAGAATAAGTTCTACCAAAATAGGAGGACCGAAAAGGCCATGGTAGCTGAAGAAAACAAGAGTTCATGGGAAGATACCGATTCTGAGGAGTCCAGCTCAGGGACGTCCTCATCAAGCGAGAGTGATGAAGTAGTACAATGTCTCATGGCTGATGACACTGATGAGGTATTTGATTTCTCCAATCTAAAATTTACACGTGAAGACCTAGTCACTGCACTAAATGATATGGTCCATGAGTACAAAAAGCTGTCTCAGTCTTTCGAGGAAGTCAAGGCTGAAAAGGAGAGCTGTGCTTCAAAAGCTGAGCTGGTAAGGTCAACGAAATGCAAGCTGCTCTATGTAATCTCTCGACTAAGAATGAATAGTTGAGAAGCAGGTCTGAGGAGATGCTCAATGAGAATCAGCTCTTAGCTGCTATTATAAGCTCCTGGACCAATTTGTCTGCTTCCCATGATAAATTGCATGGAGCTATGAAGCGACAGATCTAGATTGGGCTATGGTAACAATGATAGAAATAATGAAGAGACTAGTTGTACCTCAAAGCTGGATAGGACAAAGATTCAAACAATGAACTTTGTAAAATCCAGCACGGGACATCCCGAAGAGGCACAATCTGATGAGTCTAAGATAGCAGCTAAGCCTCCAATCTGGAAAGGTAGATACTGAGGGCTGGGGTATACTGCTCCACAGAAGCCTAGAAAAATCTATCTTAAGAAACGAGTTGAACAGATGAGGGGTCAACCAAAATATGGTGGGTGGCCAGTTCTTGAAAGCTTTTAAGAAGGAAAGGCAGTACATGCCTAAGTATAATAAGCCCAGATCTTATGGCAATTATACTGCTCATCCGACTAAATTCAGATCACAAAACACACACAAACCACACAATTATTTTGATGCACGCATTGGTAAATTGGTTAAGAATATCCAAGTATTGGTCCCGAAGGGATTCATCAAGCCTGGACCCGAGTAAATCAAAGGGTACCAAACTTTGTCTTGTTTGTGATTGCAGGAACAACATGTTTCAATACTGGAGCAATTAACGTGGTACCTGGACAATGTCTGTGCGAGGCACATGACTGGTAATCCCAAGCTGTTATCAGATGTCAAGCCGTGCAATGGACCTAAGATCACCTTCGGTGATAATTCAAATGGTAACAATGTGGGTAAGGGTAAGCTTACCCATGGTAATTTTAGTGTCAACAATGTTCTCCTTGTTGAGAACTTGTGTTACAATTTGATCAGTATCAGTCAATTGTGTGACAGTAATTATTCAGTTAAGTTTCAAAAGCACACATGCACAGTTCAAAATCCCAAAGGTTTGACCGTGCTGGTAGGTTATAGATCGGGGAATACCTACAAAATAAACTGGTCAAATCAGTCACATACTGAACAAACTTGCCTAGTAGCCGACTCTCTAAGATCTGGCTATGGCATCAGCAGATGAACCATCTTAAATTCAAAACTATTGCCAATCTGAGTAAGCGTGAGTTAGTTGATGGCTTGCCTAGAATAAAATTTTTTCAAAGACAATATTTGTTCTGTGCGTCAGCTGGGAAAATATATAAATTCTACTTTCAAAAATAGAGGCAGTAACAAAACCTCTCGTAAGCTGGAACTTTTACACATGGATCTTTTCGGTCCCATACCCATGACCAGCTTAGGGGGAATGAAGTACACCCTTCTCGTTGTTGATGATTTTTCAAAATTTACTTGGGTGTTGTTTTTTAAATCAAAAGATCAAACTGCCAACTAGTTGAACAAGATTTTAAAACTCTTACAAAATGACGAATGTTGCAGTGTTAACCGGATAGAGGAACTGAGTTTTTAAATTATAAGCTATCACTTATCTGGATGATATTGGAAGTAAGCATGAGTTATCAGCAGCTAGAACGCCTCAGCAGAACGGGTTAGCTGAGTGTAGAAATCGTACTTTAAAAGAATCCGATACAACTATGATTGCTAATTCTAGTATTTCTAAGAAATTTTGGGCTGAAGCAGATAGCACAGCTTGCTATACTCAGAACAGATCAATGATTAATAAGCGTCATGGTGTAACCCCATATGAGATCTATAATGGCAAAAAACCTGATATATCGTATTTCAGGGTGTTTGGATGTAGATGCTTTCATCCATAACAATGGTAAAAACTATCAAAAAGCTTTCGATGTCAAATTTGATGCAAGTATCTTTCTTGGATGCTCAGCTGTGAGCAGAGCATATAGAGTCTTCAACAAGAGGTCGCTAACTGTTGAAAAATCAGCTCACATGGTGTTTGATGAGAACAACTTCAGATCAACATCAACTGCTAAACTGAATGATTTGTGCACTCGTCTGGAACCTACAAACCTATATGAATCAAAGTGACGATGAGGCACAACACCGATTTCAAGCTGATGACCAGCATGCACTGGAAACACCAATAACCAACGCCGATATTCAAGATATTGCGCAAGCTGGTGTCCCAGGTAACATTGAAGTCATTGATTTGACTAACAGTGACTCCTTACAGGACCAGCGAGCAATGTACCAGTTGTGAGTGTCGATTAAAGCAACGCTGTTCTAGATCGCGTGCAAGCTGATCCAGATCACGTTCCAGCTGGGGGAGAACATGTGCAAGCTGTTGACCCAACAAGTGGCATTCAATGCGATACAGTAGGACTGTAGGGGGAACCAGATGCAAGCATCGACACTCAGAACGATGCATCAACCTCATATAGACCAGGTTTCCGGTGGATTAAGAATCATCCACCCCAGTTGGTCATCGGTAATATTTCTGCACCCATTAGGACACAAGGCCAAATGATAAGTATTTTAACTCTGCATTCATCTTTCATATAGAAACTAAGAAGGTAGATGAGGCCTTAGTTGACCCAAGTTGGATAAAAGCTATGCAGGAAGAACTTGGTCAATTTGAACGTAGCAAAGTTTGGCATTTAGTTCCTAGACCTACTAACCAAAAAATAATAGGTACTAAATGGGTCTCTAGGAATAAACTTGATGAAAATGGAAACACTAAATAAGGCAAGATTAGTGTCTCAAGGCTATAGGCAAGAATAAGTCATAGATTTTGAAGTCTTTCTCACCTGTAGCTAGACTAGAGGCCATTCACATAATTCTTGCATACGTTGCAATTAAAAAATTTCAAAGTTTATCAAATGCATGTTAAAAGTGGCTTATTAAATGGCATCCTAAATGAGAAAGTGTATGTTGTACAACCTCCTGGCTTCGTAGATCATACCAGACCAGACTACGTGTATAAGCTTGATAAAGCTTTGTATGGTGTGAAACAAGCTCCGAGAGCTTCGTATGATACTTTGTCCAAATTTTTAAATTATCATGATTTTGTCATTGGTTCTGTAGGTAAGACTTTATTTAAATTTGTTAAAAATGATCATGTATTGTTAGTACAGATTTATGTCAATGACATTATCTTTGGGTCAACTAATCTAAAGCTTTATGATAAATTTTACAAGCTTATGCAGGACAAGTTCGAGATGAGCATGATGGGGGAGCTGATTATTTTTCCTAGGACTACAAGTGAAGCTGCTTGAAGATGGAATCTTCATCAATCAAGCAAAGTACACAAAGGATCTTCTGAAGAAGTTCGGGATGGAAAAATGCTCATCAGCAGCTACTCCGATGAGTGCTTCAATCAAGCTGGATAAAGATGCATCTAGAACTGTCGTTGAGGTAACCATGTATCATGGGATGATTGGATCTCTTTCGTACCTTACTTCAAGCAAACCGGACGTTATGTTCGCTGTCTGTATATGTGCGAGGTTCCAAGCCAATCCAAAACAATCTCCTTACATGACTGTTAAGCCTATTTTTATATATTTTAAGGGCACACAGAACGTGGGTATTTGGTATCCCAAATACTCAAGTTTCAATTTTATTGGTTATATTGATGCAGATTACGCAGGTTGCAAATTGATTGGCGTAGCATAAGTGAAACTTTCCAGTTCTTGGGTGATAGATTGATTTCGTGGTTTAGCAAGAAACAGACATCAATCGCTACATCTACAGCTGAGGCAAAGTGCCTGGCAGCTGGGAGTTGTTGATCTCAAATCCTATGGATTCAACAGCAGCTTAGAAACTATGGCTTTGATGCAGCTGAAGGACCCATTTTCCGTGACAACACGAGTGCAATAGACATCACTCAGAACCCCATCCTGCACTCCAGAACCAAGCATATTGATATCAAACATCATTTCATTAGAGATCATGTGCTGAAGAAGGGCGTTCGCGTAGAGCATGTTCCAACAGATCAGCAAGTAGCTGATATCTTCACGAAGCCTCTACCGAACGCTAAGTTTTCTTATTTTAGAACTTGGGTCTCTTGGATATGTCTTGATTATGTTCTGCATGCATTTGTTCAGGGGGAACATATAAATTCAAACAGATAATACCAAAAGTCAACTGTTTTGTCTCCGAACTGGTCAGCTTCGTGCCGATCTAGTCCAGCTTAGGGACATATAAGTGTGATGTTATCATGGTGTTTTTTATTAATGTTTCCGTGCTGACAAAGTAAATATGAACGATTGAGATTACTTTGTCTTCTCAAATTCTTTTTCAAATCGGACGGTCATCATTTTGGAATTTCAAATGTCTTTTAAATCTAGGATGACACGTGTCCACTTAAACCTTTCTCTCTAATCATTTGTACATACAAAACCATTGATTTTATCTATTTACAGTACGCTACTTTCAAAATTTCTCAAACATTCAAGCAGTTTATTGCTAGCTTTCGCAAATATTTCTACACCCAAATCTACTAACCCTTCAATCTACAGATGGCTTCTTTCACTGTCAACGCATTGCATGTGAACTTCGAATCCGTGCTGAGCATGGATAATGCAGTAATGGCGAAGAAGTTCATGACGCTGTAGGAATCAGAACTTAGGGGATTTTTAGGTGATTCTGGCTCAATGTTTGATGGTGCTCTGAGTTTTTCGCAAATGCATCGGCACGATAGTGAGTACAGTGGGAAAGCGGAAGATGGTGGTTACGAAGGATTTTTTACGGATATGTTTCACCTTCCAACAGAGGGATTGGTGAGTTTTTCGAGGCTATCGACCAAGGCAGTGGCTGACATGAAGGTTTTGTTCTCTTGTACAGATGCTCCATTTAGGACCCAAATAAAAAGGAGGACATGAAAGTGGAATACAAGATGCTCAATGATATTGTGGCTAAGTCACTGAGCGCCAAATCCGGGTCCTTCGATGTGGTCACCATCGAAAAATTTGAGATGATGGTGGCGATCAGCGCCGGATAAAGGAGAACTGGGTGCACATTCTATTTCAAACCCTAGTTGAAATGGTCTACATGCCTGGCAAGCAATCACAAGGGTACATAGTTTAGTTATGCTTGATGTTGGAAAAGCTGGTGAAGGCTGACCTTGGTGAGTCTGTGGCCTTGCATCCCCTAAAGGTGTTGAACCACAAATCGGTTCTCACCAATATGAAGAAGAATCAAGCTGCTCCACAAGCTGGTGAGACAAGCAAGCTATTGGGGGAAACAATAGGTGAAAACAAATTCATTGTTGATGATCTGTAGTCGCTGCAGAACAATTTGGTGAAGGAAAAGGTAATGGTGACGAAGGAGAAGCTGATGGGGAAAAAGAAGCAGGCAGCTGGGAGATCAGCTGCTCCAGCTAAGTCCAAATCTGAGACTAGCTCATATGAGTATACGCGTCCTTTGGCGGAGCTAGGCGCAGCGAAGAAAGATGGAACTGGTGCTAAACGCAAACTGGTTAAAGCTCCATCTGACTCTGAATATACTATGTCTCTTACTCTATTGGATATCAAGAAGAAATTGAGGACAAAGAGGCCAAAGCTGGTCAAGCCTATCCAAGCTATGGAGGAGCAGGCTGTTCCCAAAGAGCTTCCTATTGTTGTCAGGACAGAACCTAAACAACCTGCACAACAATCGACGGCCTACGGGAATGGGATGGTGTTTGCCCCAATCAAGATTCGAGAGATCAATTGGGCAACCCAATTCCTACTTAAGATAGACCCAGCAGCTAAGGGCAAGCAAATATTGGAAGCATTTGCCCGGCCAAGCCCCAGTCTAAGTGCACTGTCTATTCGTGATTCAATCGACTTGGGAAGCGGTGTCCTTGAAGATTTCTTCGTATGATGAGTGGGCATGCTTCCGGACTGAGGTGCAGCTGAATACAATAACGTCAATGAAGCACATTTCCAGTATGGCTAAAGTTGACTATGAACTTATGACATGGTCGAAACAGAGCTGGTGTCTGAATTATTGAAGCGGCGGATGTTGGTGCAGTGCAATATGTATGAGACGAAGTTGAAGGAGAAGGTAGATGAGAATCGAGCTAATTTTTATCTAGCTGAACCGTCTGCAAACTATGATCATATGTGTATTCGGTTTAGACCGCGAGCTTAAGGATATGATCAAGAAGCACAAGTTTGCAGCGACATCAAGCTGGTCTACCTATTGCAGCACAAGTTCCAGAATCCACAGTCACAGGATATGCTTCTATAGAGGATATTCCACAAATTACCTGACTGAGGGACGCATAAATTCAAACCAAGAAACCACAACTCCAGCTCAGGAGGAAGAAGAGCAACCGGCTCAGGCGCAGGAACAAAGGATTCTTGCGATTGAGCACCAGGCTCAAGCGCAACCAACTCAGGATGAAGATACTGCGATGATTGAGCAACAGGCTCAAGAGCATGTTAAGGAGCTTCCTCCGTTGTAGAGAATGTGAAAGAGGCAAAGGCAGTAGACTCTGTGGAGCATCAGGCTCAAGAAGAGGAGCGCCAGTATCCTGAAGAAGAGCAACCAGCTCAGGATATTTAGGATCAGGCTCAAGCTGGTTCTTCCCCGTCAAGTCCAAGTAATTCCAATTTTTCTGTTAATAATGAGGATAATCAGGATCCCAATTTTTCCGGATTAGCAATTGTACAGAGAGTTAATACATAAGAGGATAGAGCTAATAGCGAAGAATAAGAGGATTTTGCCCAAGCTGGTCCTCAGCCCATTAATGTTTCTAGTCCCCAAGAAGATTTTGATTTTGTTTCAGCTTAAAACGGTGAAGAGAGTTGTTGAATCCCCGGAATACAAGGTTGATCTGATGAGTTATGATCAATCGTATATGAAATATGACTCTCAAGTTTTCAAGCGAGCGTTCTACAAGAATATGGATGAAGTGGTAACCAGCGTTAATACTTCCCAGATGGTGCTAGAAACCAATCTCGTTTGTCAATTTACTGAAAGCCAATAGCAGGTTGCTAGTGATTTGGATTTTTTCAAGATGCATCTAGCAGAATTGGTCAATCACTTTCAGGAATTAAGTGATGCCAAAAAGGGGGAAGGTGCGAGCAACAAAAAGAGACGGTTGCTGTAAGGACTTAAGGGCGGGCTTAGATCTTCCTTTGTTCGTAGCGGATTGTATTTGTACAAATTTTTCAATGTTGAATAAAATCTCTTTTTCTGCACAAGTTTTGTCATCACCAAAAAGGGGAAAATTGATAGATATTTTATAAGTGTTGGTGAAGACAATAAAAGATTAATTTAATCAGCTCAAAGATTTATCAATCAAATCAAACCGGAGCTTAATGGGTTGATTATTGAAATCTGATCGGAGCTAAGCTGGTTACGGACAAACCATCTCAGAGATGTTAATTCGAAGCTAAGTTGGTTAAGGTCAAACCAGCTCAGGGTATTTAGCTAAGCTGGTTAAGGAAAAACCAGCTCAGAAGTATCTAAACAGTTATTCGGTTGAAAGAAGAGCAGATTGAGATTAAATCAGTTTACAAGAGCTGAGAATATTTGAACAGAACAAATAGAACAGTTTGTATTGGATTAGTTGAGAAAACAGCTTAGAGCGAGATGTCTCAGCAATGGCGTTAGTGAAGGACAAGCCAGATTCTTTGAGAAGAGATAGATGCAATCAGAAAGACTTGTGCTTATATAGAAGAAGACAGAAGTGAACATAGATTGTTATCTGGAACAGCTTAGAAGAAGATTAGAGCAAATCAGCTTTATACAGATTAGAGCAGTTCAGCACAGTGAACAGATTGGAGCCTAGCTGAGTAAAGACAACTCAGCAAAATGGATTTTCAGATTATTTTGAGGTTTCGTACAGATTGATTTGATGTGTTGACTTATCAATCCGCTTTGTAGTCGTTGGAACTACTTTGTGCTAATCCTAGATACACAGAGATTTGTTTCAACTGAGAACGGCGTAAATTATGCTAAAAGAGAAAAAGCATTTAATATACGTGAACAGTACAAGCATTTAAGACGCCGCAATTATCTCACTTTGGATTTATACGACATGTATACTGGTAACATTGATTACCGTTGTATCCAAAGGGTATAAATTGAAGAGCAGATCAGTTTGATAGGACCTAATGCTTACACAACTTACGAACTGCTGAATTAACAAGCTTTCACAACAAGAGCAAAAACAGAGTTCATCTCTCAAACCAGCTCGCACAAAGAGTGACACACACACAGTTCATTTGTTATCAATTCTTTGTGTCACACAAACTTTGTAACTCACTCTGTAGTATCGAGTTGTCATTGTAAATCAGAAACAGAGTGTTGAGATTTAGAATAGCTAGCTAACCAGCTTAGAGCCGTTTCTTTGTATTGTAGAACAGATTACGAGTCTGTTTCTATTGTGAGATAACTAGGAGTTCTTGTAGCCGCTGGCTGTCGGATCGGGTTTGTACAAGGAGTTGTATAAATCAAATCTTCTAATGAAATCCTTCCTCACACGTAGTACCAGTAGCATAACCATCAACACATGTGAGGTATGGGCGTTACCCCGTCATCCTCACACGTAGTACCAGTAGCATAAACATCAAGCTCAACCCAACGGGTGCCTTTCAACTCTCTGAGGGGTGGGAGCTACCCACTGGTACTCATGGCGACATAATCTCGCAGCAAGGAGTTGAGGATACTGGAGCCAAACGATACCTCATTTTATTTTCAAAATAGCATACTGGTACTATTCATCAACATCATCAATCGGTTCTCAAAGGATCAGGCTCAACATGAGATGCGTGTATGCAATGCCAACATAATCATGAACATCATGCAATATGCGATTAAACAGCATATGCAACAGCTTCAGAAACCACACTCATGTATAAACAGAACAGCTCAGGTAAACATGAAACACAAGGCTTAGCAACTCAGCTCATAGCCACAGACACGACAACAAGCAATCAGCGCGGAGACTCAGCACACTCATAAATAGCTACGGCAGCTCAGCACATAAACAGCACAGACAACAACATGCCATACACAACTCAGCATTCCAGCACACACAGATATATTCATATGTCTATCTCAATGCTGTAATCACAAGCTCAAATTTGTACCTGGTGCAGATTTTACCACAATACCTCAGCACAGCTGTAAGAGTTAATTTCAGAAGTTTTGGTGAAGAAAAATAAAAGAGATTAATCAGCTCAAAGGGACAAGATATGCTTACAGCATTGGATGGAAAAACCAGATCGGAGCAGAGCTTGGCTGGTTACGGTCAAACCAGCTCAGGATATATAAGTACCTTGGTTTAGGACAAACCAGCTAGGTAATAAGTCACATTGGTTAAGGTCAAACCAGTATAAAGATGCTTTGCCGGGTAAGGACAAATCAGTTAAGAAAACTCGAGTTCAGAAGAACAGAAATAGATTGAATTTACATCAGTTCAGAATAGCAGTAAAACAGTGGTTTACAGTTTAGAGAACAGCTCGCAGCGAAAAAGTGGTATAATAAACCAACTGGAAGACCAGCTTGGTAAACCAGCTTGAAGCATATTGATTCTACAGATGTTATCGTACAGAAGATATGAGTGTACGAAGATTGGTATCTGAACTAGTGCAGAACAAAGACATGAGCAGACTATTTCAAAGGAGATTGGATTTAATCAAGCTTAGAACCCGATCAAGAAAATCTAATCAATGTTCAAAAACTAGATCGGGAACCCAGCTAAGTTAAGGACAACTTAGAAAACTGAATTTCGGAATGTTTGAATCTACATACAGTTTGATGTGATACAGTTGACCTCTCTGCAGTGATTTCTAGTCGTTGGAACTACTTTGAGCTAATTCCAGATACACATAGATTTTGTTCAAACTGAAGACGGCATAGAGTTGCTAAAACGGGCAATGCATTTAATGGAGTCGTACGAACAAGCATTTAAGACGCCAAAGGATTTTCAATTTGGATAAAACAGACGTGTCTGCTGGTAATATTTATTACCGTTGTATCCAAATTGTATAAATAGAAGAGAAGATCAGCTGTGAAGAGGTTACAAATTACAACATCACGAGCTTCGAACTTACAAGCTAACCAGCCTTTACAAGCAAAAACAGACTTCATCTTATTGAACCAGCTCACAGCTAGTGACGCATGCACATATTGCTTATTTTATTCCTTGTGTAACACAATTTTCTATACACACACTTTATAGTATTGAGTCTTCACTGCATATCATAAACAGAGAGTGTTGAGTGCTAGATTAGCACAACCAGCTTAGTGCTGAGTTCATTGTATTTGTGAACCAAATCACGGGTCTGGATTGAACTAATCAAGATGAAGCTCGAGGAGACCATGGCCGAATTTTATGAACTGTTCAGCTCATTGGTGATTGAGCTAGCCATAATGGGCGAATCCTACAGCAATAGGGAGTTGGCCCTAAAGGTGATGTGAACACTTCCCAAGGAGTGAGATGTGAAGACTATGGCCATGCGAGAGTCTAAGGACTTAAACAAGATGGAACTGCATGACTTGTTTGCCAATCTGAAGGCTTATGAGTTTGAGTTGGAAACGAGAGCGGAGTCTGAGCCATCCACTTCTCAACCAACCAGAGCTCTCACTGCTACAATTCAAGAACAAAGTCCATGTTCTACAAGCGGCAGATCAGCATAGGGGATGAGCAGGGATGCCATGTCCTTGTTCATTAAGAAATTCGGAAAATTTATGTGGAAGCATAATTCGAAACCCTCTTATTTTGATTCTCCCAAAAAGAATTTTAATTCTCCTTCTGATGACAAGTGTTATAACTGTGGCAGGCCTAATCATTTTATGGCTGATTGTAGGAAGCCAAGGCTGGATGTGAAGAACGACCAGATCGCAGCACCAACATGGAGAAGAAGGAGAATAAGATCTATCGAAAGGGGAGAACACAAAAAGAAATGGTTTATGAGAAAAATAAAAGTGCATGGGCTGACTCAGATTAGAAGAATCCAGCTCTGGAACATCCTCATCCTGCGAAAGCGGAGATGAAGTACAGTGTCCAATGGCCGATGACACTGATGAGGTATTCGATTTATCTAGTCCGGAATTCACGCGTGAGGACCTTGTTACTGCATTAAATGAATGGTCCTAGAATATAAGAAGCTTTCTCAATCATTCGAGGAAGTTAAAGCCGAAAAAGAGAGCTGTGCGGATAAATCTGAGCTGGTTAGCTCAAGAAATATGCAAGCTGCTCTAAGTAAACTTGAAACTGAGAATGAGGATTGCGAAGCAGGTCCGAGGAGATGCTCTATGAGAATCAACACTTAGCTTGTATAATAAGCTCCTGCACCAGGTCCTCTGCTTCTCTGGATAAATTGCATGGAAGCCATGAACCCAACTGGTGACAAATCTGGCTTAGGCTATGATGGAAATAGTACAGCAGAAACCTGTAGTCACCCACAACTGGATAGAAAAAAATTTCAAACAATGAATTTTATGAAATCCAGCATGGGACAGCCTGAAGAGGCAAAATATGTTGAAAATAAGATAGCAGCTAAGCCTTCGATCTAGCAAGGAATATTTTGCGGGCTGGGGTATACTGCTCCTGAGAAGTCTCGGGAAAGCTGGCTTAACAAAAACAGATGCGGGGTTAACCCAAATCTGGTGGAAGAAATCCAGGCCAGTCTTCTCGAACTTCTACGAAGTATAGGCAGTACAGGCCAAGATACATGAAGCCCATATCAAATGGCACGTATACTGCATAGCAAACTCCAACCAGATCAAAGCACACACGGACCACACAAGTTCTTTGATGCACACACAGGTAAATAGGTTAAAATTATCCTTGTGTGGGTCTCGAAAGGTCTAATCAAACCCGGACCCAAATGAATCAAAAGGCCAAATTATCTTGATTTTTGATTGCAGGAATAACAGGTTTCCAAATTGAAGCAATCAACGTGGTATCTGGACAGTGGATGTGCGAGGCACATGACTGGAGATGCCAAGTACTCACAGACATCAAGCACTGCAATGGACCCAAGATCACCTTCGGTGATAATTCAAACGGTAACACCGTGGGTAAGGGTAAGCTTACCCATGATAACTTTACTGTCAACAATGTTCTCCTCGTAGAGAAATTGTGCTACAACTTGATAAGTATCAGTCAGTTGTGCGACAATAATTATGCAGTTAAATTTAAGAAGCACATTGCACTGTTTTGAATTCGGAAGGTCTGACTGTGCTGATAGGTTATCAATCTGGAAATACCTAAAAAGTTGATTGGTCATATCAACCGCATGCAGAACAAACATGCCTAGTAGCTTAATCTTCAAAGAGCTGGCTATGGCATCAGCGGATGAATCATCTGAATTTATAAAAAATATGTGGGATCTAGTTGATGGCTTACCCAAGTTAAAATTTTCAAAAGACAAGATTTAATTTTTTTGTCAGCTGGGTAAACATTTAAAATCAACTTTCAAAACTAGAGGTAGTAATAAAACCTCACGTAAGCTGGATCTTTTACATATGGATCTCTTTGGTCCAATACCCGTAACCAGCTTAGGGGGAATGAAATACACCCTTGTTTTAGTCGATGATTTCTCAAATTTACTTGGGTGTTGTTTTTAAAATCAAAGGATGAAACTTTCGACCAGCTGATAAAGCTTTTGAAACGTTTGCAAAATGAGCAATCCTGCAATGTCAACCGGATTATGAGTGATAGAGGAACAAAATTTTTGAACTCTCTTATCTGGATGACATTGGAATCAAACATGAGTTGAGTGCAGCTAGAATACCTCAGCAAAATGGGTTAGCTGAGCGTCGAAATCGAACTTTAAAAAAAGCTGCTACAACTGTGATTGCTGACTCCGGTATTGCAAATAAAATTTGGGCGGAAGCAGCCAATACAACTTGCTATACCCAGAACAGATCGATGATAAACAAGCAACATGGTGTCACTCCATATGAGATCCGGAATGGCAATAAACCTGACATTTCATATTTCAGGATGTTTGAATGCAGATGTTTTATCCATATCAACGGTAAAACGTATTTAAGAGCTTTTTATGTCAAATATGATTCAGGTATCTTTCTGGGATACTCAGTTGTAAGCTGAGCATATCGAGTCTTCAATAACAGGACACTTACTGTTGAAGAATCAGCGCATGTGGTGTTTGATGAAACCAGCTTCAGATCTACATCATCTTCAAAATTAAATTTATCAGCGCACTTGTCTGGAGTTCACTAATCTTGATGAATCAAGTGACGACGAGGCACAAAAAATATATCAAGCTGATGACCAGTATGCATTGGACACACCAATTACCAACGCGGTCATTCAAGATGATGAGCAAGCCGGTCCAGATTGTGATCAAGCTGGTGGAGAACTTGCACAACCCGAAGAGCCACACACAACAAGTGGTAATCCAACAATTGGTGATCAAGAAAATCCAGCTGGAACGCAGGGGGAACAGCACGAACCGTCTACCTCATATGGACCAGGTCTTCGGTGGAATAAAAATCATCGGTAATCCTACTGCACCCATTAGGACACGAGGCCAGATTATAAGTGAATATTTCAATTCTGCATTCATTTCGCATATTGAGCCTAAGAAAGTAGAAGAGACCTTAGTAGACCCGAGTTGGATAGAAGCAATTCTAGAGGAACTTAGTCAATTCGAACGTAGTAAAGTATTTCATCTAGTTCCTAAACCAGATGATCAAAACATAATAGGTACTAAATGGGTCATCAGGAATAAATTAGATGAAAAATTAAATGTAGTTCGAAATAAGGCTAGGCTGGTATTGCAAGGCTATAGGCAAGAGGAAGGAATAGATTTTTGAAGAATCCTTCGCACCAGTAGCCAGACTTGAGGTCATTCGATTCTTTCTTGCATATGCTTCATTTAAGAATTTTAAAGTTTATCAAATGGATGTCAAAAGAGCATTCTTAAATGGCATCCTGAATGAGAAAGTGTATATTACACAACCTCCTGGCTTCGTAGATGATACCAGACCGAAATATGTGTACAAGCTCGATAAAGCGTTGTATCTCTGAAACAAGTTCCTAGACCTTGGTATGATACTCTGTCCAAGTTTTTAATAGATCATGATTTTGTCATTGGTTCTATCGACAAGACATTACTTTAGTTTGTTAAAAATGATCATGTATTGTTAGTACAGATATATGTTGATGACATTATCTTCGGCTCTACTAATTCCAAGCTATGCGACAAATTTTCGAAGCTTATGCAGGACAAATTTGAGAGGAGCATGATGGGGGAGCTGACGTTCTTCCTCGGATTACAAGTAAAGCAGCTTGAGGATGTAATATTCATCAATCAAGAAAAATATACCAAGGAGCTTCTCAAGAAGTTTGGGATGGAAAATTGTTCATCAGCGGCTAATCCGATGAGTGCCTCCATCAAGCTAGCTAAAGACGAGGTTGGATTCCGTTGAGGTAACGATGTATCGTGGGATGATTGGTTTGCTTTTATACCTCACTACAAGCAGATCAGACATTATGTTCTCGGTTTGTATGTGTGCTAGGTTCTATGACAATCCTAAACAGCTCACTACATGGCTGTTAAACGTATTTTAAAATATTTGAAAGGCACTCAGAACGTGGGTCTTTGGTATCCCAAAGACTCAAGTTTAAATTTGATCGATTATAGTGATGCAGACTACGCAGGTTGCAAGATTGATCAACGTAGCACTAGTGGAACTTGTCAATTTTTGGGTAACAGATTAATATCGTGGTTTAACAATAAACAGAAGTCGATAGCCACGTCTACACTGAGGCAGAGTACCTCGCAGCTGGAAGCTGTTGCGCTCAAATGTTATGGATTCAACAAAAGCTCCGGGACTATGGCGTTGATGCACAAGAAATACCCATTTTCTACGACAACACCAGTGCGATCGCGATCACTCAAAACCCCGTGCTGCATTATAGAACCAAGAACATTGGCATAAGACATCATTTTATTCGAGACCACGTGCTAAATAAAGACGTTCGGGTAGAGCATGTGCCAACGGATTAGCAAGTTGCTAATATTTTCACCAAGCCTCTACTGGACGCTAAGTTTTCTTATCTTAGAAACATTCTAGGTCTCCTTGATATGTCTTGATTATGTTTTGCATGCATATATTCAGGGGGAACAAAATAATTCAAAAAGATAATACAAAAGTCTGTTGTTTGTCACCAAGCTGGTCAACTTCGCGCTGATCTGGTCCAGCTTGAGGCATGTATAGTGCGATGTTATCACGGTGTTTGAGTTACTTGTTTCTGTGCTGGTAAATAAAATTAAATGGTAGAGATTGGGTTGCTTTTAAAATTTATTTAAATAGGATGGTCATCTTTCTAGAATTTCAAATGACTCTTTACTGAGATGATGACACGTGTCCCATAAACCCCTTCTCTCTCCGTTCGTGCGTAAAAAGTTTCTTTTCACTTTTTACAGTACGCTTTCAAAATTTTCCCTCAATCATGCAATCTAGCAAACAAATTCACTGCATTTTTCGTGAAATTTCTTGCATTTTCCCTATTTCCTAACCCTTTTCTATCAGAAATGGCCGCTTATTTCTTTGTCAACGCAATGCAGGTCGATTTCGAGTCTGTGCTCTCTATGGAGCACACAGAAATGGCACCCATGTTCAAGACCCTGGAGGACACAGAGCATAAGGGGTTGGTGGCATCCGGTTCAGTTTATGAGAGTGTGGTGGTTGAATTCTTCTCCAATGCGAAAGTGATAGCGGGAAAAATTATCAGTTTCGTCGCAAATAGGAAATTGGCACTGACTAAGGAAGTTTTTGCTAAAGCGTTTGGGCTACCCACAGAGGGGATGACAAGTTTTCTAGATATTCCGAATCAGACTGTGGTAGAGATGCGGGACAGGTTTTCTGGTTCCGAGGTGCCGTTCAGGTACCAAGTAAAAGTAAGGAGATGAAAATGGAGTTTCGTCTGTTGCATGATATAGTGGCCAAGGAACTGTGTGCCAAAGCCGGTTCCTTTGATATGGTCACAAACGAGAATTTCGATCTGATGGTGGCCATTACTGCTGGCTTGAGAGTCAATTGGGCACAAATACTGTTTCAGGTATTGTTGGCTATGGTGAACAACCCTACCCGTCAGTCAAGCTCCATCCTCAAAAGGTGTTGAACAACAAGTCTGTTCACACCTACATCAAGAAGAACTTGAATGATGGTCCAGCTGGTGAAACCATAAAGGTGTCGGGGGCTACCGCAAGTGAGCTTCAATCGACTACAGAAAGTCTTCCGTCTAATAGATCTAAGAGGGAAGCAGGTGAGAAGAGGAAGCCAGCGAAATCGGCTGTATAAAAGCGAAAAAGAAGAAAGAGAAGGTGAAGAAGGTGGTTGAACAGCAGCCAGTGGAGTCTGGGAGCCAAACTGCTCCAACGAAGTCTAAGTCTGGGACCAGCTCGGACGAGGATTCGTACACACTAAATAGGTTGAAGAAACTTGGCGCCAAGCGCAAACAAGTGATAGAGTCATCTGACTCGAAGGCTACTGTATCTGTTCCGTCTGTGCTAATCACGAAGAAGCACAGGACCAAGCGAAAAAATAAGGTGCTGACCACTGCTGAACATCAAGCGGAGTCACAATCTGGTCCCATTCCTGAAATACCAGCTGGGGGTGACAAGGAGTCAATCGCTGGTGGACCAGAAGCCACTATGGAAACGATTCCACAGCAAATAAGTCTTCCAACTCCCCAAATCATGGACACTACTGCCAAGGAGCTCACAACTCTGCAGGACCTTGTATTCTCCTTGGATCTA
Organism: Dorcoceras hygrometricum; assembly: GCA_001598015.1. Classification (NCBI taxonomy): domain Eukaryota; kingdom Viridiplantae; phylum Streptophyta; class Magnoliopsida; order Lamiales; family Gesneriaceae; genus Dorcoceras; species Dorcoceras hygrometricum. Next base: position 79,806 of record KV003926.1, on the reverse strand, counting down.
AAGGTTGAACGCATGAGGGACGATACAAACTTAACGAGAAATCATACTACGCAACTACGACGACAGCTCAAAAATGCGGTAAATGGGCTGCAAATCAAGATAGACGTTCTAGAGTCAACTCTGGTTCGTAAACTTGCTGACAACCAACAGAACTTTGCGGCGTTAGAAACCGGTTTGGTTCATCATTTTGCTGACAGCAAACAAAATATTTTGGATGAAGTTGCGTCGCTAAAATCCCAAGTTGCTGAAATGGTTGAATGTCTGAAAGAGCTGTGTGATGCCAAAAAGGGGGAAGGTCCAAGCAGTAAAAAGATTCAAGGGACGAGCAGCAGTAAAAAGAGAAGATGGTTCTGATCAAGGGCGGGTTTAATAGTTCTTTGTATAGGACCAAGCAATCTTTTGTATAGCTGATTTTTGTAAATTGTTTAACGGTCAATAAAATCTCTTTTTGTGCGCAAGGTTTGTCATCACCAGAAAAGGAGAACTGTTAGAGTTAATTTCAGAAGTTTTGGTGAAGAAAAATAAAATAGATTAATCATCTCAAATGACAAGATCTTGATGAAGCTTACAGCGTTGGATGGAAAAACCAGATCAGAGCAGAACTTAGCTGGTTAAGGTCAAACCAGCTCAGGATATTTAAGTACGCTGGTTTAGGATAAACCAGCTAGGTACTAAGTCATGCTGTTTAAGGTCAAACCAGTCAAAAGATGCTTTGCCTGATAAGGAAAAATCATTTAAGAGAACTCGAGTTCGGAAGAACAGAAACATATTGAATTTACATGAGTTCAGAAGAGCAGTAAAACTGTGGTTCACAGTAGAGAGAACATCTCGCAATGAAAAAAGTGGTATAATAAACCAACTGGAAGACCAGCTTGGTAAACTAGTTTGAAGCAGATTGATTCTACAGATGCTATCGTACTGAACAGTAGAGAGAACATCTCGCAATGAAAAAGTGGTATAATAAACCAACTGGAAGACCAGCTTGGTAAACTAGTTTGAAGCAGATTGATTCTACAGATGCTATCGTACTGAAGATATGAGTGTACAAAGATTGGTATCTGAATTAGTACAGAACAAAGACATGAGCATACTATTTCAAAGCAGATTGGATTTAATCAAGCTTAGAACCCGATCAAGAAAAGCAGCTCAATGTTCAGAAACCAGATCGGGAACCCAGATAAGTTAAGGACAACTTAGCAAATTTAATTTTGGAATGTGTGAAGTTACGTACAGTTTGATGTGATAAAGTAGACCTGTCTGCAGTGAATTGTAGTCGTTGGAACTACTTTGAGCTAATTCCAGATACACAGAGATTCTGTTCAAACTGAAGACGGCACAGAGTTGCTATAAAGGGCAATGCATTTAATGGAGTTATACGAACATTGTAAAAGCATTTAAGACGTCGCAGGATTTTGAATTTGGACACAACAGACGTGTCTACTGGTAACACTTATTGCCGTTGTATCCAAAGGGATAAATATAAGAGAAGATCAGCTGTGAAGGGGTTACGAATTACAACATCACGAGCTTCGAACTTACAATCTAACAAGCCTTTACAAGCAAAAATAGAGTTCATCTTATTGAACCAGCTCACAACTAGTGATACAAGCACAGATTGCTTATTGTATTCCTTGTGTCACACAATCTTCTATACTCACACTCTGTAGTATTGAGTCTTCACTGTATATCATAAACAAAGATTGTTGAGTTCTATATTAGAACAACCAGCTTAGTGCTGACTTCATTGTATTTGCGAACCAGATCGCCGGTCTAGATTCGTTAGTTGATTGCTAGGAGTTCTTGCAGCTGCAGGCTATTGCATCGGATTTGTACAAGTGGTTGTATAAATCAAATCTTCTAGTGTAAATCCTTCCCATTGAGGAAGAAAGGGAGACATAGGAGAATTTTCTCCGAACTTCCAGAAATAAAAATCTCGATCTTTATCTTTTGTATTCACGTGTTTTCCTAACTGTTCACTGTCTGAATCATGTTCTTTCCATATAAAATCATTTATTAAACGAGACAACATCAATCACTGAGAACCCTCCAAGCTGGAAACTCGGCTGGAGGTTTGCATCGAGCAGTAAAATATTTTTAAATACTGATTTTCGAACAAAAATAGCAAAGGAGTTCATTCACCCACCCCCCTCCCTCCTCTGAACTCCTAAGCTTGTTTTCTATCCTAACAACAGCTCACGGCTGAAAGCAGAACACACTCATTGCTCCACTCAGGTCTCGGCCAACAACTCACCACCTCAAGAGAGATACTATCTGCCAAGATATCTAAGAGATCAGCTCGATTTTAAGCTCACACAACTTACGGCCGAAGCTTTACAATTAGGTCAGCCTAAACTCACATCATAAATCAAAACCCATCTCAAAACATAATTACCAAGGTTTGAAAACAGCACCTAAAACCTATGTTACCTGAAACAAAGATCAAATTGACCGAAAATCGTGAAATACTGAACTGCGCGCTGGCTGAATATGGTGTTGAGGTCTGAGCTGATCTGAAACACTGTAGCCGTGATCTGAAGAACTTGAGTATAAATACCTACTCAATGACCAACACTTAGTCATTTTAATACCACACATCTCCTTATTTCTGACAGCTCCCGACATATACTTTCTCAAACCCTCGTCGTCACTTTTCACCTGACCTAGTATTTTCTCGATCATCGGAGATTGGCCGATCAGTTTTGAGCAAAGGTTCTGCGGTTGTAAACCCCTATTCAAGATCAACATTTCTATACCAGTTTGGAGTCGTGAGGAGGCCGAACTGAGGAAATTGAAGAGAAGCTGCGTGAGTTACACGCACAACAATATAGCTCTCGCATCCAACAGTTCACGACAACAACATATCACGCTCCCAAAACAGATCACGTTCTCGCTAGCAATTCAGCTCTCTTGCAAACAGATTGCGCGCCCTCCAGAACAGGAGAAACAATCAGCTCTCACCAAATCTGACCACCACCAACAACTCTCGTCCAAAGCTGAAACCACAACCAGATCTCGTCCGGTCTGATAGCCACAAACAGCTCTCGCCTAAGATGATTTCACCAACCAGCACAACACAACACCTGTAATCTGATACCTTAGCTCAGGGCACCCAGAACATCCATAAGCTGAATCCAACTTACGTTCCAGCTCCTAAAAGCTTAAGCTTGTACAAAAAAATCCAGAGCAGTTCGTCTCTACGCTGTTGTCCCAAAACAGCTCGCGACATAAAACTCGATCAAGCACAACGAATCAGTTCAGCTCCAAACTGTTCCACCCAGATCAGCTTGCGATGCTCTATTCAGCTTATGATGATTTCAGATAATTTCATGCACCCAAGTCTCAAGGTATGTCATAGAACCAACTCGAAATGGTCAATCCAGCTTGCGAGGGCCAACCCAGCTTGCGACCTCAGACCAGCTCGCGTCTGCTGCTCCCTACTTAACGATACTTCCTGACTCGCTATCAGCTCATATCGCTACACTGGACTTGTGCGCTCTACAGCAGCGGCATCTCAGCTCACAGACTCAGCACGGCTAAACACAACACAATGCCTACCTATCAGCTTGCACCCGATCTGGTGAAAATCATCAGCTCGCACTACCATACGTCGGACCAGATCATATAACCTTTCTAGAAAGCTTCTAATCTGATATCTCATCCAAAACATCTAGTGCACTTTGAACTGAAGCAGTTCTCCAGAAAACGCTACTCACCTTACAGCCTAAGATCAGTGTAGGCCACCCTAATAGCTCGCACCAGTACTGACCTAAACTGAACCCGAAGCAGCTTCTAACCATCAGCTTAGCACGGAACCTTAGATCAGATTGTGTCTGCTGATCCTTCTCAACCGATACTCCCTAAGCTGAATTTCTATATTAGCTACCACTAATCTAAATTGATTAAACCATTAATTACCTTGACTATTTCAGTCTCACAAGTGTTGGGGAACCGTGGCGGATCCGGATCCAGTCTCCCGGCGAGGCAGCGGAAGAACAAAAATTAGGCCGGGAAACGTTCAATACAATTCAATAACAACACAATATGAACCATTCATAGGGTGTTTCTCGAGTGTTACCTTGCTGGCGACTTGCGCCTGGCTCCAACCAGAATCACAGGGAGACTGGCTCTTCACGGTAGGCGGCGATAGATTACGTCTAATCAGGTCCACGACCGAAAGGGAGACTCCTTCGTCAGCCTGCACTAGAAGGCCTGACGAGATCAGCACGGACGGATTCTCCTCGAAAAACTGATCGGAGCAAGTCCGATCAATTTGCGGCGGCGGCGGCGGCGTGGAGAAGAGGGAGGCGTGTGGGAGCTCTAGGGTTTGGAGGGTTATGAGTTGAGTTGTGTACAATCAATTAAGCCCTAATCACATATTAGTATATATTAAATATACTTGGGCTTGAACCGGCCCATTGGACTTGGGTCAGGCCCAAGTCCAAACATGAACATTCGGTTCGTTTAATTCATTGCGGTTTCATCATAACTCCGATCGACGATCAGATCGGACCGATCGACTCAGTTTCCAAAACTCATTGCGGTTTCATCATAACTCCGATCGACGATCAGATCGGACCGATCGACTCAGTTTCCAAAACCGAATATTATGATCTGAAAAACCATTTTTCAGAACCCCAGTGCAAAATGACCATTTTGCCCCTCAACAGCGGAAATCACGATTTGACCCATGTTGACTTTTAGGAAGTCGCACTCCCCAAAATCCTCTTCCTATGCTCAACACATTGAGCTCAGTATCCGTGCGGGAATCTCGAATCCAGTAATTGTGTGACCCTCAATGGTTCAGGGATACAGCTAGCCGTGGGCCCACAACCATTGTGGCTCCGGAATCACAATTCTGGACTTGCCCATCGGATCATGGTAAGAGCTTCTAGCAACATCGCCCCATGATCCCCTAGGTATCACTGATAGTGCCTGCAAGAACCAGTTGGTCATGGTTAGCGTACAGTACGGTCCTTTCAATCCATATATCCCGATCAGATCAACGACCATTGGTAAATCGAGAGTCGATAAAGATCCGATAGCTATGCATACATCTTGGAGATCGAATAGTGACATCGCGAGTGTAACTAGGTAAACTCATTTACCTAAAAAACTTCTAGTACTCTGGCCAGAGATTTATACACTATTATCCCCTCAGATAGCATAGGATATCCACGCATGTCTGCGAGCGGTGAATCCTCGACAATGATGCATCGACTCCTACATGCATCGGGGTCTCACCCAATCCCGCCACCTAATGACCCCAAGTGAGTCGGCAAACGGGTCAAAGCGAGACGCCTATCATGTAGAGTCTCAATGATGTTTCGAGTCTTGAGGACTATGTTGGGAAACCGTGGCGGATCCAGATCACGCCTCCCGACGAGGCAGCGGAAGAACAAAAATTGGGCCGGGAGACGATCAATACAATTCTAAAACATGCAAACTATGAACCATTCATAGGGTGTTTTGTTGATTACCTTGCTGGCAACTCGTGCCTGGCTCCGACCAGTTTCGCGAGGAAACCGGCACTTCACGGTAGGCGGCGGTATATTACGTCAATCAGGTCCACGACCGGAAGGGAGACTCCTTCGTCATCCTGCACTAGAAGGCCTGACGAGATAGGCGCAGACGGATTCTCCTCGTCAAGTTGGCCGGAACAAATTCCGGCGAAGCGAGGCGGCGGCGGCGGCGGCTTTTGAGGAGAGGAAGGGGGCGGCGCTTTTAGCTAGGGTTAGGGTTAAGAGTTGTATTTAAAGTTATGATCAAAGCCTCCTAAGTCTACATTAAGTAGACAAGCAATAGACTTGGACCGGCCCAACGGGCCCGGGTCCAACGGATGAACATTCGGTTCATCCCTATCACCGTGACTTCATCGTATTTACGATCGCCGATCAGATCGGACCGATCGACTCAGTTTCCAAAATTGAATACTATGATCTGAAAATCCATTTTCAGAACCCCAGTGCAAAATGACCGTTTTGCTCCTCAACAGCGGGAAATCACGATTTGACCCATGTTGACTTTTAGGAAGTCGCACTCCCCAAAATTCTATTCCTATGCTCAACATATTGAGCTCAGTATCCGTGCGGGAATCTCGAATCCAGTACTTGTGTGACCTTCAATGGTTCAGGGATACAGCTAGCCGTGGGCCCACAACCATTGTGGCTCCGGAATCACAATTCCGGACTTGCCCATCGGATCATGGTAAGAGCGTCTAGCAACATCACCCCATGATCCCCTAGGTATCACTGATAGTGCTTGCAAGAACCAGTTGCTCGTGGTTAGCGTACAGTACGGTCCTTTCAATGCATATATCCCAATCAGATCAACGACCATTGGTAAATCGAGAGTCGATAAAAATCCGATAGCCATGCATACATCTTGGAGATCGAATAGTGACATTGCGAGTGTAACTAGGTAAACCCATTTACCTAAAATACTTCTAGTACTCTGGCCAGAGATTTATACACTATTATCCCCTCAGATAGCATAGGATATTCACGCATGTCTGCGAGCGGTGAATCCTCGACAACAAAGCATCGACTCCCACATGCATCGGGGTCTCACCCAATCCCGCCGCTTGATGACCCCAAGTGAGTCGGCAAACGGGTCAAAGTGAGACGCCTATCATGTAGAGTCTCAATGACGTTTCGAGTCGTGAGGACTAATCAGTACAACCAAGACCTCGGACTTATCCACTCGACAAATGGTAACCACTTGGAAAGTCCGAACGAGTGTAGTTCGATAGATCACCAGGTCACTATCTATCTGCATGCTCAGAATATCACAATGTTCCCTACCAATGAAACATGGTACTTCGCATCGCAGATACTATTCTCTAGCTCGGGTGGCCTTATCCCCATTTTGACGGCCCAATCGACTAGGAACTAATTCAGAATACACAGTGACTATTAGATGTGTTTCATGATAGCCGTCATACCCACTATCACATCTAACATACACTATAGTGCACTCTAGGTCTTTACTCAACGCAATTGTTAATCATTATAAAACACAATGAAAGTAAAGAATGCCATATAAATAAATGCGAATATCATATATAAAGATTGTTTCATACAAGAGTCTATTAACCCACACGCCACAAGTTGGCTAGTTGGGCATCTACTATAACAATCTTCCACTTGCCCTAAAGCCAACTACTCATCAGACGCAGTCCCATTGTTTCGCGATGTTTCTCAAACAACGGTCCTGGCAAGGGCTTCGTAAGTGGATCAGCAACGTTGTCCGCAGAGGCGACTCTCTCAACTGCTATGTCACCTCTAGCCACAATATCCCAGATTATGTGGTATTTCCTCAGTATGTGTTTGGATCTTTGGTGAAACCTAGGCTCCTTTTCTTGCGCAACGGCACCCGTGTTGTCGCAGTACACCGGGACTGGACCAACTCCATTAGGAATGATGCCCAACTCTTGGACGAAATTCCTTATCCAAACCGCCTCCTTAGAAGCAGCTGATGCTGCGATGTACTCAGCCTCAGTGGTTGAATCCGCGATGGTGTCTTGCTTGGAACTCTTCCAAGAGACAGCACCACCATTGAGCATGAATACAAATCCAGAGGTAGACGTCGAATCATCCACGTCACACTGGAAGCTAGAATCAGTGTAGCCTTCCAGTTTCAGTTCACCACCCCCATAGACCATGAACATATTCTTAGTCCTTCGCAAGTACTTAAGAATATCCTTCACAGCCTTCCAATGCAATTGGCTGGGGTTGGCCTGGTAGCGGCTCGTGACACTCAGAGCATATGCGACATCCGGTCTAGTCGAGATCATGCCATACATAATACTACCTATTGCCGAGGCATATGGCACACGTGTCATACTCTCTATCTCCTCATCAGTCTTCAGACACATAGACTTAGATAGAGTGACCCCGTGGCACATAGGTAGGTGTCCTCTCTTGGACTCTTCCATAGAGAACAGCTTAAGTATGGTATCGATGTAGGTAGCTTGGGTGAGTCCGAGCATCCATTTAGATCTATCCCGATAGATCTGTACTCCAAGAATATAGGATGCTTCACCCATGTCCTTCATCGAAAATCTACTAGACAACCATACTTTAGTTGATTGCAGCATTCCTACATCATTCCCAATGAGTAGAATGTCATCAACATAAAGTACGAGGAATGTCACAGCGCTTTTAACTACCTTCTTGTACACACAGGGCTCCTCGGGATTCTTGATGAAACCAAATTCCTTAATTGTTTCATCGAATCTCAGGTTCGAACTTCGCGATGCTTGTTTGAGACCGTAGATCGATCTCTGAAGCTTGCATAACTTATGCTCGCTTCCAACAGATGTGAAACCCTCAGGCTGCGTCATATAGATCTCTTCCTTAATGTTTCCATTAAGGAACGCAGTTTTCACATCCATTTGACATATCTCATAGTCTTACCATGCGGCTATGGCTAACAAGATTCTAATCGACTTGAACATTATGACTGGCGAGAAGGTTTCATCATAGTCAACACCTTGCCTTTGAGTGTAACCTTTCGCGACCAGTCGTGCCTTGTAGGTCATTACCTTACCATCAGGCCAAGTTTCCTCTTGTATACCCATTTGCACCCAATAGGAACAATTCATTCGGGAGGATTAACAAGAGTCCAAACTTGGTTAGCATGAATTGAGTCAAACTCAGGCTGCATTGATTCAAGCCACAAATTATAATCTGCATCGGAAATTGCCTTCTTGAAAGTTCTTGGATCAGATCCAACAACTTGATCACCTTTATCATATTCAAGGAGAAAACCATATCTCTCAGGAGCCCTAGGAACCCTTTCGGATCTCCTAGGTGCGACCATTTCTGGTACTGGCTCTGAAGGTGCAGGAGATTCACTTGGTACTTCGATTGGATCTCGAACCTCTTCGAGTTCTAATATTTTGCCCTTTCTATCAAGTAGAAATTCCCTTTCCATAAAGGTGGCATTCCTAGAAACAAACACTTTTGTTTCGCTCGGATAGTAGAAGTAGTATCCAATGGAATTCTTTGGATACCCAATGAAGTAGCATAAGATGGATCTCGTATCCAGCTTATCTCCCACTGTCTGCTTCACGTAAGCAGGACAGCCCCAAATCCTCATGTATGAGTACTTGGGTGGTTTGCCCATCCATATCTCATATGGAGTCTTATCCACTGCCTTGGTGTGGACATTGTTCAACAACATTACCGCCGTTTCGAGCGCATAGCCCCAAAACGAGGTAGGAAGTTCAGTGAAGCTCATCAGAGATCGAACCATGTCTAACAGGGTTCGATTACGACGCTCCGCTACACCATTGAGCTGTGGTGTGGCCGGAGGGGTCCACTGTGCGAGAATCCCATTCTCTTTCAGATAGTCTTGAAATTCAGCACTCAAGTATTCACCACCTCGATCAGATCGAAGTGCTTTAATACTTTTGCCTAATTGTTTTCTACTTCAGCCTTGAATTCTTTGAACCTTTCAAAGGATTCAGACTTGTGGGCTTCATCAAGTACAAGTACCCATACCTAGAGTAATCGTCGGTAAAGGTGATGAAGTATGTGTGACCATATTTAGTACCAATACTAAACGGGCCGCACACATCAGTATTGATCAAATCCAATAGGCCTTGAGCACGCTCACCCTTGCCCTTGAAGGGTTGCTTAGTCATCTTTCCCTTAAGACAAGACTCACAAGTCGGTAGGGAGTTAATGTCTGACAGATCAAACATGTCACTCCTAACTAACTTGTTCATCCTACTTAGAGAAACATGACCTAGCCTAGCGTGCCAAAGTTGTGCTGGGTTCAAGTTATCGTTTATCCTTTTAATCATTGTTGTATGTGCTTCGACATCGCGAGTTGGAACGTTTTTTAATTTTAAGGTGTATAAATCATTTTCGCGTTCCCCGATTCCAATTAAACATTCATTCTTGTAAATATTGCAAATCGAATTAGCAAACATACAAGAATATCCATCACTATCAAGCATAGAAACAGAAATAATGTTCTTTATTAATTCGGGAACAAACAAAACGATTCGTAATAACAACTTAAAATCAGAAGACAGAAATAAATAAACATCTCCTATAGCTACTGCAGCAACTCTTGCTCCATTGCCAAGCCTCAAGTGGGTCTCACCCTCTCTAAGACGTCGGCTTCTTGTCATCACCTGCAAATCATTACAAATATGAGATCCACATCCGGTATCAAGTACCCAAGAAGTCGAATTAAGAGACTTATTTATTTCAATATAGAACATACCTTTCGCAGTTCGCAACTGCTCCAGGTACTCCTTGCAGTTCCTCCTCCAATGCCCAGGCTTGTGGCAGTGGTCGCAAACATCCTCACTCTTGTTTGGCTTGGAAGCCTTTGCCTTTGGCTTCTTGGTGGGCTTTTCCTCCTTCGCAGGGGCAGAACGTTTCTTTCCCTTGCATCTGGGTCCCTTCTTCACAGAAGAGCCCATAAGGAGGATGGGTTTGTCCTTCTTTATGGTTCCTTCAAACACTACAAGCATGTTAACCACCTCATCAAGGGTGGCTGCCAGCTTGTTCATGTTGAAGTTGACCACAAAGGGGTCAAATGCAGCAGGCAGTGAGAGGAGAAGTACATCCACCGACATCTCGTGTGGAAGTGCGATATCAAGGCCCGATAGATTTTCAACGAGACCAATCATACGAACCCCATGCTCGCAGACCAAAGTCCCATCGCGCATGCGGCTCGTCATAAGCTCCTTGACAGCCGTGAACCTCTCATGTCGAGAGTTCTCCCCGTACAGTTCTTTGAGATGAAAAAGTAAGTCAGCAGCATACTTTGTCTTCTCAAAGCGCCGTTGCATTTCATTGGACATCGACGCCATCACATAGCATCGAGATTTAACCTCGTCGTCCCTCCATTGTGTAAGCGTGATCAGCTCCTCAGGGCTGATATCGGCAGGGGTTTCCTCCGGAGGACTCTTCTCTATCGCATAAAGAAGTTTCTCCGAAGCCAATACAAGATTGAGGTTGCGGAGCCAGTCTTGGTAGTTCAGACCGGTGAACCTGTTGCTATCCAGTATAGCAGCGAGTGGGTTTTTCATCGAAACCATTTTACAATGCAGTAATACTGAAAAGGAAAGCAGACAATCATTACTAACTATATATAAAATAATCTCTAAGACATAAAACAAGGTCGTTAAGTTTTATGAATTACCCTCCCAATATTTTAACGATTTCACCACCCTCTAATGAAATCGAGAAATCAAGTTTCTTTAGTGGGTACACGGAGCCCAATCAAGCGATCATGGACCCGAATAATATCAGTCATCCATGACCCCCAAAAGGTAGTTTTTGATTGCAACCGGTGTAACCTCCATGTATTCACCTCACGTCCAGTAAGGGCCCAATAATATGACGCCGTTTACTATCACGTGTCAAGATGACCCATCAATGTTGAGTCGTGAAGGACGGTCCCCTTAACGTCCCCAATAATATGAGCCAACGTTAAAGGGAGTTCCAACCGACTCACAACAATTTTCAATGGCGCGGACAGCTTTTCGGCATACATGACCCCCTCAATAATATGATCCGGGCCATGTATACGGGTAGCATCGACGTACACCCATTGTTGATGGAAGGTAGGGATAATTTAAACAAATTTAAATTCCCTTTAGTTTATCGAATAAACATTTATCTTGATATTAGTTTTAAATCGTATTTAAAACGAGGGATTTTATTTTCGAAAATTTGGTCTCATGCAGATATTTTAAATCAAATTTAAAACATGAGGATTCAACAAACTATATATCATACATATAAAAATTGGGATGATTGATCGCGAGAGCTATGCGGTCCGTGGTTGCCAGCCACGGACCTGGGTCCAATCCTAGGGATAATGCAACATGCAATGCAATCCTATTACAATGCTTCCGATTTTACAGATCTTCGGTCTTCAATATCTTTGATCGTCATGTCCACCGTATTCAAATGTCCTCCCACTAAATCTAGTAATTTACATTGAAATATACCATGACATATAAGGGATACATTTATCAAGAGGTGGGAACGGGGTCCGTGGTTGCCAGCCACGGACCTGGGTCCAATCCTAGGGATAATGCAACATGCAATGCAATCCTATTACAATGCTTCCGGTTTTACAGATCTTCTGTCTTCAATATCCTTGATCGTCATTGTCCACCGTCTTCGGATGTCCTCCCACTAAATCTAGTAATTTTACATTTAAATTTACCATGACATATAAGGGATACATTTATCAAGGGGTGGGAACGGGACACAAACAGACCCACTTT
>KV003926.1:33155-57188 GCA_001598015.1 Dorcoceras hygrometricum | reverse complement strand
TCGAATCCAGTACTTGTGTGACCCTCAATGGTTCAGGGATACAGCTAGTCGTGGGCCCACAACCATTGTGGCTCCGGAATCACAATTCCGGACTTGCCCATCGGATCATGGTAAGAGCGTCTAGCAACATCGCCCCATGATCCCCTAGGTATCACTGATAGTGCCTGCAAGAACCAGTTGGTCGTGGTTAGCGTACAGTACGGTCCTTTCAATCCATATATCCCGATCAGATCAACGACCATTGGTAAATCGAGAGTCGCTAATCCGATAGCTATGCATACATCTTGGAGATCGTATAGTGACATCGCGAGTGTAACTAGGTAAACCCATTTACCTAAAACACTTCTAGTACTCTGGCCAGAGATTTATACACTATTATCCCCTCAGATAGCATAGGATATCCACGCATGTCTGCGAGCGGTGAATCCTCGACAATGATGTATCGACTCCTACATGCATCGGGGTCTCACCCAATCCCGCCGCCTAATGACCCCAAGTGAGTCGGCAAATGGGTCAAAGTGAGACGCCTATCATGTAGAGCTCAATGACATTTCGAGTCGTGAGGACTAATCTACAACCAAGACCTCAGACTTATCCACTCGACAAATGGTAACCACTTCGAAAGTCCGAACGAGGGTAGTTCGATAGATCACCAGGTCACTATCTATCTGTATGCTCAGAACATCACAATGTTCCCTACCAATGAAACATGGTACTTCGCATCGCAGATACTAGTCTCGAGCTCGGGCGGCCTTATCCTCATTTTGACGACCCAATCGACCCATCTACTCTAACAACAAGCATCAACTATCTAGATACCATTCCGACCTCTTGAACACCTGCAATCATAAAATAACTTTTTGGTACCCAAATTTACTTGGGTCCAGACTGGATTAACCATTTCGAGAACCATACTTGAATTAAATTGATAGTTTTTCTTGTGTGTGTCCACAAGGGTGCGTACTAAATTAGTGTGAGATCAATTGAACCTTGGTTTTGTATTTTGACCATACAGATCGAGTGTTTGCTGAACTGATTTGATACTTTTTCTTACCTTCATTGAACTACGCCTTTGCTGGTGCAGATCTGACCAGTGTGAACCAGCTTTCGCTCGATCCTTGTTCAGTCTGTTCTTTAGCCGGATGGGCTTGGAGTTCTTAGCAGCATAGCCTATACCAAAATTTCCCTTCTGGTTCAGCTTAGACACTTTCTGATCATCATACTTAACCGATTCGAGAGTATTATGTATCACACTAGCTTTGACAAAAACTCATCCTTTTGAGCTTGTCATCAGTCAGATCTGATTTGAGTACTAGTATCAATAGTGCTTCTTTCTCTAGAGCTGAAGCCCAATCCAGTCCTGTCATTAAGTGGCTTCTGGGCATCATGCAGCTTGCCTAATGAAATAGAATATTTTATCCAAGAGTTTATCACTTGATTTAATCTATCATTTTAGATGTGAGCTCGTTAGACTTGTATCTCAAAGATTCATTTTCCGTTTTCAGCTTAATTAGCTCAGTCTTTAGACTGTCTGATTCATCAAGCTTTGAACATCTTGCCTCATCTGACTTGTCTTTCAGACACTTGTTTTCAGCTTTAACATCCTCGAAAGTCAAAGACAACTTTTTGTACTCATGGACCATTTCGTTAAGTGAATTAACGAGATCCTATCATGTAAATATATCATTTGAAAAATCGAATACCTCATCACTGTTTTCATCTGTCATTAGAAATTGAATATCTTCTTGCTTACTTTCGCTTGACGAGCTGCTAGAGGTACTTTCGTCTAAATCAGAGTCATCCCATTTTCTTTTCTTTCCGCTGCAACAAGTACTTTTCGATCACGCCTCTTGATATACAATTTCTTATCAGAACGATGTCCTATGCAGTCTGAAGTCTTTTTATCATTCGTCTTTGGATTTGAGAAGTTTGCAGCAAAGTGTCCTAGAGTGCCACAATTAAAGCAATTCAAAGTGTCCTAGAGTGCCACAATTAAAGCAATTCATGTCAATAGTATTTTTTCAAATTTATGTGCTTAATTGAAAAATAGGATGATTGAGTTTTTCTTATAAATTTTCCAAACTTCTTAACGAAGAGGGACATTGCATCATTGCTGATATGATGAGCTTTATTTTGTGTCTTTTCATCTGTTACAACAAAGGATTTTGTTGGTTGAGACATGGAAGGTCCTTCTTCTGATCTGGTTTCCAGCTCAAACTCATAGGCCTTTAAATCAGCGAATAAATCATGTAGCTCCAGCTTATTGAGGTCATTGACTCTGTCATTGCCATAGTTTTACTCCCCACTCTCTAGGAAGAGCTTTAATTACTTTCAGGGACACCTCCCTGTTAGTGTACTCATTTCCAAGGGCTGTGAGCTCAATCACTATGCTGATGAAGCGTTCATCAAATTCGGTCATCGTTTCTCTAGCCATCATTTTAATTGAATCAAATTTCTGAGTGGCCACAACAAGCTTGGCTTCCTTGGTCTGCTCATTCCATTCACATAGCTGGGTGAGCTTCTTACCTATCTCGTTTGTTGAGGTACACATCTTGAAACTTACTAAACATGTTTTTATCCAGAGTTTTGTCGAGAATGTCCTTAGCAAATTGTCCAGGTTGGATTTTCACTTGTCCTCTGCTGTCCATTCTAGTCTAGGCTTTTCAACCATATTTGGAGCCCCACTTGAGATAGCAATAGCAGTATACATATTCATAATATTCAATGGTCCATCTATGATGAAGAACCACATATCATCGTCTTGAGCAGCTAAATGTGCTATGATACTAATTTTCCAGTCATCATAATCTTCTTTTGAAAACCTAGGAATTTTGTTAAATTATGTGGATGGTGCCATTATAAAGATAAGTGAAAAGATTATGAAAGTTCGATCCACTGAGTTCCTCTGCTCTGATACCACTTTTAGTATCAAAAATAGTAAGCTTGGAGTTTAGAATGGGGGGGTGGGGTTGAATAAAATCCTTTAAAAATTGCGTTTTAAAAACTTTTTGCAAATCATCTGAGTTAACAGTCAAATTCCCGTACTCAGTCACTATGTTTTTCTTGAACAATAAAGATATTTTATGCGGAAAAGTTCAATCAAACAGTGAAAGAAAAAAGAATGCGAGTAATAAAGATGATAGAAACAGATATTGTTTATGGAAGTTCGAGTAATGCTTTTATGTCTCCCCTTATTCCTAACAAGGAAGGATTTCACTAGAAGGCTTTGATTAAAATATAGAGCATCCTAATCTGATCAGTCAGGCTACACCCGGCTGAAATCCTAGTCTCACAATACAACATCTCGCAAGTTGTGTTTACAATTAGTTCCAGGCTCTCTCAAGAATAAGAAATTTATGATAAAGCAAAATTAAGTTTCAGCAACGAGTTTAAAAATTATACAAAACTAGATAACAAATTTTTTTCTGAGCTGGTTTCTTTTGAGTTGCTAAGATTCGTAGAATGTCTGTGTCGCGTCTATCTGTGAACTGATTAGATTCTCCAATTTATACACTTTGGATCCAAAGGTAATAAATGTTACCCGTAGACACGTCGTATAGGTCCAAAGGATTTGTCTGCTGAGTATTTAATGCTTGTACTGTTCTTCATACGACTTTATCAAATTCTTTCCTCTTTTAGCATGCATTTCGCCGTTCTCAGTTGAAACAAGATCTTTGGAGTATCTGGATTTTGCTAAAAGTAGTCCAAACAACTATAAGTGATCCTGAGAACTCAACACATCAAATCAAGATAATTTTCATATACTATAACTCAAAACTGATCGCACTCTAAAGTTCCTTGAACTGAACTTATAGATGTTCTAATTTGATAGTCTCTGAGTTGATTGCTTCTAAGATGATCTGGTCTAAATTGAATCTCTGAGCTTGTTCTGTCAAATCTTCTTAACTAAAACTGAAAGTATTGAAGAGCTTTTTCCTGAAGTAAAATCGGTCTCATGAAAGCTGATTTCAAAATCATATAACAAGTTGACTTCTCTGTGATGAACTGCTCTAAGCTGAGATGATCACCCGATCTGAATGTCTGATCTGAATATCTAAACCATTCCCTGAGCAGGACTTTCTTAAGATAATCTAAGGTCTAAACTGAATAAGCCAAACTCTGATCTGAATACCTTGAGCTGAGTTGTTTTACTCAGCTTAGCTCCGATCTAATTTGAATAAGCAACGCAGTAAGCTCTGACCTGATCCAATCATTTAATCTTTGAACTGATGTACTTAAACAATCTTTTGTCTTCACGGAAACTTAAATTATCCATCAACACTAGTGTAACTCAATGTGTAAGTGTATAATAACCCATGATAATATTTCTTAAGAATAATATGATTATTGAAGGGATATGATATAAAAACTTACTGTAAATAATTGTTATTTAATATCGCGTTTAAAGCTAGTCATTTGGAATGTGAGGACTGAGAATTATCAGATAGTAATTAGTGAGTTAATCATATCAGAGTATTGATTAACCAATAGAGATATTTCAGCTTCGCAATCTAACGGTGAAAGGAACAGCTTAGATGCGTGCTGGTCCAGGAATTTGTGCTAAGCTGATAGTACAAGCTGTTTGGATTTCAATGCAGATTGTCATTAGTTTGAAGTATGGTTTTAAAATTGATTATCAGATCTGGTTGGTGATTTATCAGTAGAGATTGTACAACTTAGGGAATTTGGGTTGAAAGGAATCAGCTTTGCTGCCAGCTGGTCTAAGGTTTCATTCGAGCTGGTTGAAGTACACTGTTTCAGGTTCAGCAAATTCAGCAACGGACTGAGCTGGTCTTACATACTTCACTGTACAACGTTTTGAGTTAGAACAAAGCTGTAGGGGTGATCAACTCATCTGGGACGTAGAGCTAAGCTGTACTGATTTAGTGCGAATAGGTCCAGTGTGATCTGGTTCCAGCTTAGAGGTCTGCTGGTGGATTTTGATGTTAACCCAAGACCAGCTTTGGTGTGACCTGGTTGGCCAGATTAGTTTCGAGATGGACAACAAGTTTGAGCTTTGAGCTGGATTGTATCCTGTGAACTGCATTAGCGGAAGCAGTGTATTAGCGATCAACTTAGGAGGATTGGTGTAAGCTGTTGGTAACCTTCGGATTTGGCATAGATCAGATCAGGCACGAGCTGATCTGGGTAGAACAGTTCTGTGCTGAACTTCTTTGTTATGCCGGTTTGAGTTTCTGCCGGGAGCTGTTTTGGGACAACAGCTTAGAGGTGATCAGCTCTGGGATTTCCGTGTGAGTGTAAGCTGGATTCAGCTTAGAGATGTTTTGGTGGTCTGAGTTGAGGGAGAAGACTTTGAGAGTTACGTTGTGCTGGTTGGAAAAATCAGCTTGGATGCAAGTTGATGGTGACTCACAGTTTGGAAGAGAGCTGGAAGTGGTCAGCTTTGGTGAGAGCTGGTTGCCTCTCTTGTTCTGAAGATCGTCAGCTGAACTAGATGCTATGAGCTGGTATTTTTGGAGAGAGAGCTGATTTTGTGTCTGTGTGCCTAAGCTGGAACAGTTTAGAGGCCTGAGCTGGTTTGGGTACTATAGCTCTAAGCTAAGGAGCGTGTATATAAGTCTTGAGCGTTGACTAACACTTAGTCATTTTTAGAATATACATCTCCTTATCCTCTCCCGAGAATTCTCGATAGATATTATCCAAACCCTCGTTACTGTGCACCTGACCTAGTGTCCTCCAGATTGTCGGAGATCGGCAAGTCAGTTTTGAGAGAGGGTACTCGGTTGGAAACCCCTCTTCAAGGCCAACGTTCTTGTACCAGTTTTGAGTCGGGAGGAGGCTAGACAAAGGAATCACTGAGGAGCTGCGTGAGCTAGGTTTCACGACTTTCAGCCAAGTTGAGCTCCGGTTCAGGTAACCGTGTTCTGCTAGTTTTAGTTTCTATTCTTAGAGTTTTCCTTGAGCTTGATAGTGCCATGTTGGTTAGACGTAGTTTCCCTGAGCTATGAGGCTTTAGGCCGTGAGTTGTGTAAGCTTAAGCAGAGCTGACTTCTTAGGTATCTTGGCAAATTAGAGCCTCCCGCGTGGTTGCTGTGAGGTGATGCCTTGAGCTTTTGGTCGAGCGGAGTAGGGAGTGTGTTATGCTCTCAGCCGTAAGCTGTGCCGAGGTATTTAGACAAGATCTGCGAAAGGTACGGATTGAGCTTATATTATCAGATTTGACATAAGCCTGAGAATATTTCAAGCATGAATTGAACTGCTGTATAGGTGATGTTTTGCCGTGTTGTGTATTATGTGCTGCCATGAGCTGAGTTTACTTAGCTGTGCCTATACGATGATTTTCTAATCTATTTTTGCATGATTATTATGTGTTGTTTGTAAGCTGATACTGTTGCATACATGCATAGCATTTTGAGCCGATTCCTTTTGATACCTGATTTTATCCAATGATGGATAGTGCCGGCATGCTGATTTTGAAAATAAAATGAGGGATGTCGGTTGGCTCCCGTACTGATGGTCCCTGTTTTTCGAAGGAACTTAGCAGCCGCTGTTTAAAATGAGCGATTAAAAATTTTGCGCGCTGCTAATACACTGGAGCCGCAATAGCTCGATGTTCTTGAACACATAAAAACTCACCAGAAGAGCACCGGAGACAGATCTGGTATGATTTAAAAATCATGTGGAAAATACCAGAACTGAATCCTATATTTTAAAACAACTCAAACAGATTTATGTACAACATATATCTGTTCGAGACCTGTGCAAGTGCTTGTGTGCTAACTGTATGCAATGCTAAGCTGAAATATAAGCAAGTGCTGATTTCAGTTTATGCGTGCAATGCTAAAGCAAATATGCAATGCTGAAAGCTTAAAGAAATGGACCGATACACAGCATATTTGTTTCTGGAAGTTCGGACCTAAATGTCCTACATCTCCCCTTCTTCCACCTTGGAAGGATCCACTAGAAGATTTGATCTTACAACTTCGTGTACAGACCCAATCCCACAGCCAGCAGCTGTGAGAACTCCTAGACTCCACAAATGCACACCAGCCGCAACTGTGTGACTAACTACATACACATGAGTTTAACGTCATCGTGCTTGGACGGGAACTGTTGAAACGTTTTGAGATTCATTCACCAATACAATGTGAATGAATCTCTGTGTGTGAGATTTGATACAATGAAGCTCTCAACTCTCTGTTTCTCACACACTAGGGAAATTGCTTCTACAAAAGCTAATTCTAGCTCCACTGTCAACTGCAATTAAGCTCTCTCAAGAATGATAGTTGACAGCTTCACTTCAGATTCATTTTCCCTCTGTTGTTGTCTTCTATTGATTTTCTTTTCTGTGCGACAACTACTCTCTGATCTCACAACCTCTCGAACACTTCTTAAATGGCGCTGCCTTTGTATATAAAGCCTCTGTACAATAAATCCCGTAGGACACAAAATTCTTCCCGTTCAAAAGTGTTCTGTAAAGTACCGACAGGGAATAGTACTTGTGTCCTTTTCTTTTGCAGGCTTCTTGTCGTTTTCGCCATTTGAATTGAGCTCAGCAGTTGACATCCAGCTTTGATAACTCTTCGTAAATTGTCAACTGCTTTGCTGCTGGTTCATCACTACGACTGGATATCTTGCGTCTGGTTTTAGCTTGCAGCTGGTTATCCAGTCGTTGGTCGTAAAATGCTTGCGACTGGATTCATAGCGCTGAAGCTTGCTTGCGACTGGTACAACATCTTTGCGACTGAATGCATAGCAACAGCTGGTTCATTGAAGCTCTCGACTGGATGTGCTGTTGCTTGCGTCTGGATGTACAAGCTACCTGATGGTTTCTTTTGAGAGTTGTACCTGCTGGTTCTTAGCGCAAGACCATCTGCTGAATCATAGCGAAGGCAAAACGCTGTCGTATAAACTTATTCGAACGACATCGTTTTGCTACGCTAACTCCAAATATCATCTGCTGGTGAACAGTATCTTGCGACTAGATTCTTCTTCCTGTACGACGTCGCTTTATCTCTTGCGCTACTCTTCACAACTGCTGATAGCTTCCTGCTGATCACTGTAGCTTCCTGCTGAATGATGACGTCACTGATGATGTCATCTACGCTTAGTGCTCCAGCTGATCTTTATCGTTCCAGCTCCAGCTTGCGACTCTTCTTAGCTTCTTGAATAGTGACTGTCAATGGATTCATCAACAGTACTTATAATCGCGACTGCTAACAGATTCGTCAACAATAACTTGCGCCTGGAATCTTCTTCTTCGATCTAATTCCCAAGCAGACTTCTCAATTCCTATTCCAGCTGGTTCATCTTTTCTCTTTAGCGCTTGCAGCTGGTTGTTACGTTCCACCTGGTTCACTATGCTCCAGATTGTTCAACTTGGCCTCCGCCTGATTACGAACAACTGATTCAACTTTGGACGTCTCCATTGCTAATCCAGCTGCCGTCTAAATGAATTCACCAAACCAACTGCTGATTCTTTATATTGCGAACCATCGGCTGGACAGATTTAGCTGCTTATCTTCTTTGCGCAATATGCTTCTTCCTGCTGATATTCTTCTTCGTTCCTAAAACCTGTACACTTAAGTGGAATTTTTAGAAACACAATAACAGGTTTTGTGTAATTCAAAACTTAATTAGGATCTGTCAAAACAGATCCATCAATCTCTCCCTTTTTGATTTACACAAAACCTTAAATAAACAATGCATGTTCTAATAATTCTCTCCCTTTTTGTGGGAATCAAAAAGAGATCGAACTGCTGGTCTTCCCGACATTTAAAACAAAACTCTCCCTACACTGTTACAACAAAAACAACGTAACAGCAGGAGTTTTCAACTTGAAAAACAAAAACAGCATTTGGGAAGCACCGTATGCAAGAGCTATATGATTTTGAAAACTGAAGCTGATGCATAACTCAAAATTATCAAAGACAGTGACGCCACTCTCCCTATCTTTTATAACATGAGCTCAAATCTTTTAAAAACAAAATTTTGGCACCAGCTGAAATCCGCAAAACAAACAGTTCGAAAATTATCAGAGCACAAAACAATGTTTCAAGTAAGCATGTACTACTGAGTTACTTAAATATGAAGAACCAGTAAACAGAGAACAGCTCAGATCTTTCCTTCTTCTATCTCGCCCCATGTGCTTGTCACTGAGCTTCGCTCCAAGTGATCTTACAGCACAACGAAAATAGAAGCTTGGCATCTGCCCGAGACTCGCGCATCCCGTCAGTTCATCAAGCGAAAAACCGGTTCTACATTAAAACAGATTAACTGGCCTTCATAAATAAGCTTCTCAAAACAGTTAAAACATTTAAAACATAGCACATGTGTTTTAAAAATAGTGCTCATTCAAGAACAACCTGCTCTGATACCAATTGATGGTCCCTGTTTTACAAAGGAACTTAGCAGCCGCGCTTGATAAAAGACATTAAAAACTTTTGCGCGCTGCTACTACACTTGAGGTGCAATACCTCTTGTTCTTGAACATCTAAAAACTCACCAGAAGAGCACCGGAGACATATCTGGTATGATTTAAAAATCATGCGGAAAATACCAGAACTGAATCATATATTTTAAAACAACTCAAACAGATTTATGTACAACATAAATCTGTTCGAGACTTGTGCAAGTGCTTGTGTGCTAACTGTATGCAATGCTAAGCTGAAATATAAGCAAGTGCTGATTTCAGTTTATGCGTGCAATGCTAAGAAAATATGCAATGCTGAAAGCTTAAAGAAATGTACCGATACACAGCATATTTGTTTCTGGAAGTTCGGACCTAAATGTCCTACATCTCCCCTTCTTCCACCTTGGAAGGATCCACTAGAAGATTTGATCTTACAACTTGGTGTACAGACCCAATCCCACAGCCAGCAGCTGTGAGAACTCCTAGACTCCACAAATGCACACCAGCCGCAACTGTGTGACTAACTACATACACATGAGTTTAACATCATCGTGCTTGGACGGGAACTGTTGAAACGTTTTGAGATTCATTCACCAATACAATGTGAATGAATCTCTGTGTGTGAGATTTGATACAATGAAGCTCTCAACTCTCTGTTTCTCACACACTAGGGAAATTGCTTCTACAAAAGCTAATTCTAGCTCCACTGTCAACTGCAATTAAGCTCTCTCAAGAATGATAGTTGACAGCTTCACTTCAGATTCATTTTCCCTCTGTTGTTGTCTTCTATTGATTTTCTTTTCTGTGCGACAACAACTCTCTGATCTCACAACCTCTCGAACACTTCTTCAATGGCGCTGCCTTTGTATATAAAGCCTCTGTACAATAAATCCCGTTGGACACAAAATTCTTCCCGTTCAAAAGTGTTCTGTAAAGTACCGACAGGGAATAGTACTTGTGTCCTTTTCTTTTGCAGGCTTCTTGTCGCTTTCGCCATTTGAATTGAGCTCAGCAGTTGACATCCAGCTTTGATAACTCTTCGTAAATTGTCAACTGCTTCGCTGCTGGTTCATCACTACGACTGGATATCTTGCGTCTGGTTTTAGCTTGCAGCTGGTTATCCAGTCGTTGGTCGTAAAATGCTTGCGACTGGATTCATAGCGCTGAAGCTTGCTTGCGACTGGTACAACATCTTTGCGACTGAATGCATAGCAACAGCTGGTTCATTGAAGCTCTCGAATGGATGTGCTGTTGCTTGCGTCTGGACGTACAAGCTACCTGCTGGTTTCTTTTGAGAGTTGTACCTACTGGTTCTTAGCGCAAGACCATCTGTTGAATCATAGAGAAGGCAAAACGCTGTCGTATCAACTTATTCGACATCGTTTTGCTACGCTAACTCCAAATATCATCTGCTGGTGAACATTAGCTTGCGACTGGATTCTTCTTCCTGTACGACGTCGCTTTATCTCTTGCGCTACTCTTCACAACTGCTGATAGCTTCCTGCTGATCACTGTAGCTTCCTGCTGAATGATGACGTCACTGATGATGTCATCTACGCTTAGCGCTCCAGCTGATCTTTATCGTTCCAGCTCCAGCTTGCGACTCTTCTTAGCTTCTTGAATAGTGACTGTCAATAGATTCATCAACAGTACTTATAATCGCGACTGCTAACAGATTCGTCAACAGTAACTTATGCCTGGAATCTTCTTCTTCGATCTAATTCCCAAGCAGACTTCTCAATTCCTGTTCCAGCTGGTTCATCTTTTCTCTTTAGCGCTTGCAGCTGGTTGTATCGTTCCAGCTGGTTCACTATGCTCCAGCTGGTTCAACTTGGCCTCCGCCTGATTACGAACAACTGATTCAACTTTGGACATCTTCATTGCTAATCCAGCTGCCGTCTAAATGAATTCACCAAACCAACTGCTGATTCTTTATATTGCGAACCATCGGCTGGACAGATTTAGCTGCTTATCTTCTTTGCGCAATATGCTTCTTCCTGCTGATATTCTTCTTCGTTCCTAAAACCTGTACACTTAAGTGGAATTGTTAGAAACACAATAACAGGTTTTGTGTAATTCAAAACTTAATTAGGATCTGTCAAAACAGATCCATCACGTACCCTCGACTCCCCACTACGAGATTATGTCTGCCCTGAGGTCTAGTGGGTAACTCCCACCCCTTAGCCAGCGAATGGCACCAGTTGGATTGAGCTTGGAGAATTTGTGCTGCTGGTGCTGCACGTAGGACGGCTGGGTAGCTCCCATACTCCCACCTGTGATGTGGTCACCGATTCTTGGTTTCCTGGTTTGACGATTCACAGCTGGGTCTATTGTGAACTTTGTGTCATCCGATGAGTCTTCGTTGTACTCTTCATGCATTGCACGTCTTGAGGTATTGCATGTCTATTTGATTGTTTATTTTATGAGTGCTCTTCGTACTGAGGTTTGACCTCGTTGTTTTTCCTCTCTGGGGGCTGCTTTGTTCTTGTATTTGGCATTTGTAGGTTCTTTAGGTAAATCATCTGGATCGAGCAGTGCGCCGGCAGGTAGAGCACATTTTTGAGTCCCAGTTATGTATATTGTATTGAGTCAGTTTACCAGGGAATGCCCCGTGTGAAAGTTTGTATTGGATATTTGTATCCGTTGAGATATTTGTATACTGTTATTGTTTGTTGTGGAGATTTTGAGTTAAAAATATATACTTAGAGTATGAATGTATTTTGAATTGTATTTTTACTCAGGCCGAGAAAGAAATTTTCAATCCATTTTTTAAGCTTCCATTGCATTTGCTTGTTTTGTGTGGCACTTTGACCTTTGAGAACACTGGGTCTGACAGTTTGGTTTCCAGCAATCATTAATTTCATATTATCTACAATTGTGTTTTTCAGAATAGAATTGCATTTGAATATGTTCAATTTGATTTCAGGGAGGATGATATAAATAATCAAATGGAAAATAATAATAATAATAATAATAATAATAATAATAATAATAATAATAATAATAATAATAATAATAATAACAGTAATTATAATAATTATGATGATGATGATGATGAATCGAAAATGGAGTTCAAAGGGAGTAAATAAACCATTGAAAATTTCTTTGAAAAGCGTTTTGCTTAAAATCAGTTGAGTTACCAGCTGAGCTTGTATCTTAGTCCTTGCTGATATTTTGAGCTACAACTAATTATATGGAAACAACTATATCTATCAGCGAACTTAAAATATGATAATAAAAATAGACGAGAGATAACAAAATTTGTTTATGGAAGTTCGAAGTATTAAATTTCTACGTCTTCCTTTCTTCCAAGCTGGAAGGATTTTTCACTAGAAACATTTGATCTGATTGCATGCTTTATTCAAAAACACCCTGTTCAACACTTTGCAAATTTGGAGTCTAACATCTCATTCTTAGCATAACAGGCTCTATTAGTTCACAAATAATGTTCTAGCTAACGATTTTCTATTCATGAATAAGCCTGAGCTGACTCAACTGAGTTGAATGACTAAATACTAGTTGTGATGATTGAGAGTTTTAAACAGACAGGATTTTGAACACTTTGCTCTCATTATATCTTATTGTATTCGTAACTTTGGTAACTTTAAATCTTCGATCCTCCTGTTATTTATAGCTTGGGATCCAACGTTGATAAATTCGAATGGTCTTCTCAGCCCCTAAATCCTCGTACCCTTGTACTTGAGCATTTAATGCAATCTATATACTCTGTACTTATACATTAAGTGCTCCTTATTTTAAGCTTGAAAAGAAAATATTATACTCAACATTCCTGTCATTATTCTAATTGTTGTCTTGCGTTTTAAATTACTATAAATTACCTTGAAAGACAGATATCCTAACAGTTGTATTCATCTGATATGTTTTCTTGGCCATGCCGTTCTGTTCCATATCGCGTGTTGATCTGTCCAAATTATTCCAACTGAGAACTAGTTTGATTTGTTCTTAAGCACTGTACTTGACCTAATATGATCATAAATAATACACTTGAACTATTCTACTCTGTTCCGGTTCTACTCAGCTGATCTTAGTCTAGCTGATCTGTTCTAACAAAAACTGCTTACTTCTGAGTTGATAGTTTGTTATCCCAGAACTTAGCTTAAGATAAAAATGTTCGATGTTTTGGTAATAACAAAAGGACTAAGCTTATAACATATCAGAAAGTGCTTAAGTTACTTGAGCTTAGGTAGTTCAATAGATTAACGTACGTTGACAAAACAAGATCAGAGCAAAATAGGTCGAACGGTTTTCAAGAGTAGATAAGATCCAATATAGAAGAGTATATTATAGCTCAAATGAAACGCCCTCATCTCACTCAGATATTTTTCTAATAAATTAAATGCAGAAGAATTTCTTTTTTCTCTTTTAAACAGTAAACTAAAAGCGGAAATAAAACTTCTTAACATGTTTGACAGCTTCTGATAAACTTAACATCATAAGATTTGTGGAACTTAAAACAGCTTGCAGAAACTGATATTTCATTCAAGCTGAAATTCCATCTAAACTGTATTCAAAATTCCAACTGATAAAACCGATTGTATTATCCAAAACTGGAACCAAGTCAAACAGAGTATGTCTCTCAAAAGTGAATCGGAATTTCTTAAATTAACACCAAAACTGTTTTCTCTCAGTCTAAATGCTGTAGAAATTCCTGCTCATAGGGTGTGCGCCAACCGACTGCTGCCAGCTCAGGACTCCTGCTCCTCAGCCAAAACTGGGCAGTTGCAAAGTAATACATAATACAGGCACAAACATAGAATATTTGTACTCAATTAAATTTTCTGAACTAAACACGTAAGACATAGCAGCTTAAAGTAGTTAGGTAAAAACTCATGCATAGGAAATTCCGCTAATAAATAAAAGACGTTTTCCTATAAAATTCGTTTCCAGACTGTGGTCTCTTAATCTTATAGTTCTCTTGATCAAGCTAATAGGTACTATGGCTCTATGTTTGGTATAGCTCCCCAGTGCTTATCTGGTTTCCATACTCGTGAAATATTTTGATATGGCTCTCGAAATGCCTCCTGATTCCCAATATCCATAATTTTGATATGGCTAAACGAAACGTCTTTTGAATCCTATACCGCATATTTTGATAGGGCTCACGAGACGTCTCTCGATCCAAATATCCGTAGTAGTTAACCACAATCAAGTCCCATCTTTAAAAAATCATTTTTCTCATGCTTAAACTCTCTGTTCTCAACTCAGATCTCCAAGTAAAATTCTTTTATTTCTTTAAAATTACGAGAGAGCTGAGAAAAGATGTTTAAAGCTCATATTGTTCATCATCATAAAAATGTCCTGAAAATAAATCATCAGCCTTGCATTTCTCCTGACCGCAGCCTGCTCCTAGAACGTAGACTGGACTCGCAGATCAGCTCGCCCTGACCAGCTAGGAAGGTAGACTCATCTTACGGAAATCTGTACAGTGTACCCAGAATAGCTCGGGCTTCGATCCGGGTCACGCACTGGAAACAGCCCAGAGCGCTCGATCAGATTAGAGCACACAATCCAGGTCTGCTGAGATCAGATCAGGGCTTCAGAACAGAGTAAGTTGAGCTGGATGTTCTGAGCTAGTTGGAGTGCGTAATCTGACCTGAGCTGTGAAGGTGTGATCAGCTATGAGCTTGTGCTGCTGTGAGAGCGTAATCTGTTGTGGCCGTGCGATCTATGTGCATGAGAATTAACCTACGTTGTGCGTGAATTGGGTGGTCCATGATCTGGGTAGATGTGGTCTGAAATCCCTGTGCTGGAAGCGTCTTATGGTTCTGAGCTAAGCTGGGTGTTGCACGGGTTGTTGGCTGTAATATGATTTGTGTTGACGCGTGATCTATTATGCGTGTACACCTAAGCTGGAGTAGTGGAGCCCCGAACTGGTTACCGGAACTGTAGATCAGTTATGGAGTTAATAGTATAAATAGAACCCGTTAATCGAGACTTAGTCATTTTTTATACCACGAATATCTTATCTCCTGAGTGTTCGAGAAGCTACCTCTCCCGAAAACCTTGTGGGTACTGTTCATTCGTAACCTTTTTTTCCAAATCACCGGAGATTTTCCGGCCAGCTTTGAACGGGGGTACAGTGGTTGGAAACCCCTCTTCAAGGCCGACGTTTCTATACCAGTTTGAAGTCGGGGGATGGTCGGACAGAGGAATCACTGAGAAGTTGTGAGGGCTGTGTTAAGATAAAATTTATAAGTATTGGTGATAACAAAATAAGACTGAAAAATGATCTTAAGTATTCGCAGAAAACAAGAGTATGGAACTCTTCAGATCTCGTGACTGTTAGAGTAGGTGCCTAACTAGCCAACTTATGGCGTGTGGGTTCTTGTAGACTCTGTGTAAAACGATCTTTATTTATGAAATTCGTATTCTTTTATGGCATTCTTTATCTTCATTATTATGATTACAATTGTTGGATAAAGACCTTGAATGCACTATAGTGTATGTTAGATGTGATAGTGGATATGATGACTATCATGAAACACATCTAATAGTCACTGTGTATTCGAAACCTGTTCCTAGTCAATTGGGCCGTCCAAAAAGGATAAAGGCCGCCCGAGCATGAGACTAGCATCTGCGATGTGAAGTACCACGTTTCATTGGTAGGGAACATTGTGATGTTCTGAGCATGCAGATGGATAGTGACCTGGTGATCTATCGAACTACCCTCGTTCGGACTTTCCAAGTGGTTACCATTTGTCGAGTGGATTAAGTACAAGGTCTTGGTTGTACAGATTAGTCCTCATTACTCGAAAAAGTTATTGAGACTCTACATGATAGGTGCCTCACTTTGACCCATTTACCGACTCAGTTGGGGTCATCAGGTGGCGGGGTTGGGTGAGGTCCCGATGCATGCAGGAGTCGATGCTTCGTTGTCGAGGATTCACCGCTCGCCCTTGTGCGTGGATATATCCTATGCTATCTGAGGAGATAATAGTGTGATAAATCTCTGGCCAGAGTACTACATATGTTTTGGGTAAATGGGTTTACCTAGTAACACATGCGATGTCACTATTTGATCTCCAAGATGTATGCATGGTTATTGGATCTCTAGCGACTAACCATGACCGAATGGTTCTTGCAGGCACTATCAATGATACCTAGCGGATCATGGGGCGATGTTGCTAGACGCTTTACCATGATCCGATGTGTTAGTCCGAAATGTGGTTTCGGAGTCACAAATGTTGTGAGCCCACGGCTAGCTGTATCCCTGAACCATTGAGGGTCACACAAGTACTGGTTTCTCAATTCACGTATGAAAATTAAGCTCAATTTGTTGATTATAGTAGGAGGAAGGATGGAAGTGTGACTTCCTAAAATTAAATAGGGTGAAAATGCAATTTCCTTAAGCTTGGACTAGTTTGACTATCCTTAAAAGCTTACAGGGGGCTAACAGCTATTTTGGATTAGGTGGTTTAAAAAATGTTTTCACATCATAATGCTCAGTTTTGTAAACTGTGTAGATCGGTCCGATCTGATCGTCGATCGGGATTGTGATGGAGCCACAGCGATGGAATTGAAACCAATGTACACCTAGGCCTGGCCCGACTCGAGCCCATTAACTTGGTTTAAGCCCATGGAAAATCTATAAATAGGGGCCCTGGGGTATTCATTTGAAAACCAAAAGCTCCTCAACTAATATTTTCTCCCTTCCTCTCCCCCCTCATCGCCGCCCGCCGCCGACGTCGTCACCATCGCCGTCGGAATTTATTCCGACCATTCTGGCGAGGAGATTCCATCCGTGAAACTTTCGTCGGTTTCTAGTACAAACAGGCGAAGGAATTGAGATTCCGGTCGTGTACAGGATTAGGAGGCTGCAGCTGTTCAACCGTTGAAGTGCCAATTTCCCCGTGGAATTGGCCGGAGCCAGGCGCCTAGACGCCAGCAAGGTATATTCTAAACATTCTATGAATGTGTTTAATTAATTATATAGGTGAATTGACCGTTCCCGGGCTCCATATTTTTAATTCTTCCGCTGGGCCCCAGGAGCGGGATCCAGATCCGCCGCTGCGCCAATAATGGTATCAGAGCCTTGGCTCGGATCTATCAATACACCGAATTCTGCCTGAATTGTATCAAATCTTGGTTTTTTTTTTAAAAAAAAAAAATTTCCGGCCGCACGTCGCCAAACCACCACCGCAAGTCACCGTGCGCGCCACCGCCTACCGTCGCGTGCCAGTCGCGCACGGCGCCCGCACCCGTCGGGCGCAAATCGCGGCGGGGATCGTGGGTTATGCACGCGCATCATGCGCGCGGTGCGGCGGGCTTTGCACGCCCGGCGGGCGCAACACCACCGCCCCACCTGCGCGAAATGGTCGTGCAGGTGGCCCCACCCTTTGTGCGGCACGCGTGCGGGCGGCGTGCGCACACCCTCCGCCCCACCTGCGCGAGCTGGTCGCGCAGGTTGTCGCCCCATTGTGCGCACAGGGCGCGCACAGCGTGCAGCGGGGCACCGCCCGTGTTGTGGTGCCGGGTAGGAGATGCGGCAGCGGTTTTTGAGTTCTAGGATTTTTTCGGGCCTGTCCCGGACTGCACGAGGGATTTTTGGGCCAATACTTGCTATTGGGCCTTTTTGGTTGGACCAAAATTAATTTTAAAAAATTTTGAGATATTGAGCCTAAAATTATTTTAAGCCCAAAATTGATGCAAAATTAAAATAACAAAATAAGATTTTATTTATAAATATGATTTTATATTTAAAATATGATTTTGTTGGATAAAATCAAATTTGATTTGATTACTTTATTTATGTCAATTAATTGAGATAATTGAATAGATAATATTTGGGATGATCGAGAGCCGTGCCCAATGTGTTAGGTATATGCTAGGTTTTACGATTCTTGGTTGTAATATTGTTGAAATCATTTCAAAGTGGGCCTGGTTTATGGCCCGTTACCACCCCTTTTAAAATGTATCCCTATTTGTCATGACTATTTAAATGTAAATATTAGACTTAGTGGGAGGATAATTTTGAAGATGGTGATGATGATGATCAAAGATATTGAAGACCGGAGACTTGTAAAACTGGAAGCTTATGTAATAGGATTGCATTTGCATATTGCATGTCACCTAGGATTGGACCTAGATCCGTGCTTGGTAACCACGGATTACATAGCTCTCGCTTATCGATCATCCCAATTGTATATGTGATTTATATATGTTGAATCCGCATTTTTTAAATTTGATTTAAAATTATTAAGACCAAATGTCAAAATTGAAATCCTTCATTTTAAATTTGATTTAAATTTTATATCAAGATTAAAAGTTATTCCATAAGCTAAGGTATTTTAAATATTGTTTAAAATTTCCTACATTCCATCCACAATGCGTGTACGTCGATGCTACCCGCATACATAGCCCAGCTCATATTATTGGGGGGTTCTGTGTGCCGGAAAGCTGTACACGTCATTGACACTTGCTGTGAGTTGGTTGGAACTCCCTTTAACGTTGACTCATAGTATTGGAGACATTAAGGGGACCGTCCATCACGACTCAACATTGATGGGTCATCTTGACACGTGATAGTAATCGGCGTCATATCATTGGGCCCTTACTGTCAGGCCTCGTGCTCTCAACAGAGTAAAATCATACAAACACACGCGGAAGCTATCAAAAAGCGGGTAAAATTTTTGCTTTTGGCCTGACGGTTTAAAACATTATAATTTAAAATAAAGCGATACTCAAAATATATCCCAGTTTATAAAAACAACCAAACGCGGCTACCAGCCAACAATACACAGTATAGTAATCAACAACAACAACAACATGTATCAGACTCCAACAACAAAATACCACGACAAAGTGCAGGGTATCCCCTGGCTAACTATACTGATACATATAAATATGCTATACGCTACTGGGATACTCAACCACCTCCTGGGGCACCACCAGCTGGGTTAAAACCACGACCAGTTATAAAACCTGGATTCCCTGAAAACAACACAAACAGAGAAAACAACCAAGCCCCAGAGGGACATGGGGTCAAACCCCAGTACGGAGAGCAACTGAAACAGCTAAAGAAAAGCATAAGATAAAATGCAGATGCTATGCGTGAGACACCGGATAACAACTGAAGATGCCAGCGATGTAGTGGCAGGTACCATTTCTATCAACAAGCTGCCGGCTTATGTGTTGTTTGATTGTGGTGCTACGCATTCGTTCGTGTCTAGGAGGTTTGCTAAGAAGTTAGGGTTAGAGCCTGAAATTCTATCTGAACCCTATAGAGTAGCAACTCCTACCAATGATACTATTGAAACATATAAGATCCATCGAAACTGTGAGATTTCGATAAGCGACCATTCGTTCTCCGCAAATTTGATACAACTCAACATGGTCGAGTTTGACGCCATACTAGGGATGGACTGGCTAGCTAAGCACCATGCATTAGTGGATTGCCGAGGTAAGAGCGTGAAACTCCAAACCCTCAGTCAGGAAGAGCTGATATATCTTGGTAAGAACAAGGAGAGAAAGTCCCTACTTTCTGCGGCCCAAGCATGGACAGCCTGAAGACCGGAGCAGAAGTTTTCTTGGCAATGATCCAAGAAATAAAAGAAGGAGACGAGCTCAAGATAGAAGACATCCCAGTAGTGCAAGAGTTTGCAGATGTATTTCCAGATGACTTACCTGGAAAAGTGCCTGATCGAGAAATTGAGTTCGAGATCAACCTAGTGCCAGGGTCGGCACCAATATCCAAGGCACCCTATCGAATGGCACCTGCAGAACTCAAAGAGCTCAAGGATCAACTATAGGAACTGCTAGACAAAAAGCAGATCCAACCCAGTGTGTCACCTTGGGGAGCTCCAGTCTTATTCGTCAAGAAAATGGATGGAACCATGAGATTGTGTATCGACTACCGAGAGTTGAACAAGATCACAATCAAGAACAAGTATCCTCTTCCAAGAATTGACGATCTCTTCGATCAACTCAAGGGAGCTACAACCTTCTCCAAGCTGTATTTGAGGTCAGGCTATCACCAGCTAAAAATCAGGGATGAGGATATCCCTAAAACTGCATTTAGGACAATGTATGGTCATTATGAATTCACAGTGATGCCATTTGATCTAACCAATGCACCGGAGGCCTTCATGGACCTCATGAACCGTGTATTCAGACCATTCCTCGACAAATTTGTGGTGGTGTTCATAGATGATATACTAGTATATTCATCAAGCGAAGAAGACCACCAGGAACATCTCCGAATTACTCTCCAGACCCTGCGAGAGAAACAACTGTATGCCAAATTCAAGAAATGTGAATTCTGGCTGAAGAGTGTGGCATTCCTAGGCCATATAATCTCCGAAGCAGGCGTATCAGTAGATCCAAAGAAGGTAGAGGCCATAATGGACTGGCCTGCACCTAAGACGGTGACAGAGGTTAGAATTTTCTTGGGGTTGGGCGGCTACTATCGAAAGTTTGTAGAAGGCTTCTCTTCTATAGCCTTACCACTCACTAGACTCACCCAGAAGAACTCCAAGTTCAACTGGAACGAAGAGTGTGAGACAAGCTTCGAGACTCTGAAGACGAAGCTTGCATCTGCCTCTGTTCTGACGCTACCGGTAGGAGACAAAGACTTTACCATCTACAGCGATGCATCAAAAGAAGGACTAGGGTGTGTGTGCTCATGCAAGATGGCAGAGTAATTGCATATGCCTCAAGGCAACTGAAGACGCATGAACGCAACTACCCAACTCACGACTTAGAGCTTGCTGCGGTGGTTTTTGCCTTAAAGATTTGGCGACACTATCTCTACGGGGCAAAGTGCGAAGTATTCACCGACCATCAAAGTCTCAAGTACATATTCACCCAGAAGTAATTAAATCTGAGACAAAGACGATGGCTCGAGCTGTTAAAGGACTACGACTTAACGATAAACTACCACCCAGGAAAGGCAAATAAGGTGGCCGATGCGCTAAGTCGGAAGAATATGAGCAAGGTGGTATTATCATCGCTCTCAGCCCAACCATGCCTGAGAGAATTGGTCAAAATGAATCAAGATCAAGACCCCAGATTGATGAGGCGGAAAGAACAGACCAAGGAAAGGGGATCGCCTGATTTCCGAACGGACCAAGATGGGATCCTTGGATGAACGGACGACTATGTGTACCCGACGTCGATAACCTCCATCGGGAAGTGATGACTGAAGCACATAAGTCCAAATTCTCAATCCACTCGGGAAGTACAAAGATGTATAGGGATTTGAAGGAACACTTCTGGTGGAATGGGATGAAAAGAGACGTTGCCGATTTTGTTGCAAGATGCCACGTATGCCAACAAGTCAAGGCCGAACATCAAAGACCTGGAGGATTGTTACAACCACTGGAAATTCCAGAATGGAAGTGGGAAAACATATCCATGGACTTTGTAGTTGGTCTACCGAAGACAAGACTAGGCCACGATGGAATATGGGTAATCGTGGATAGGCTAACAAAATCCGTGCATTTTCTGCCCTGTCTGAATGAACTATGGGTTGGAGAAACTTGCTTCCTTGTACATGGACAACATCGTCAGGCTGCACGGAGTTCCAACAAGCATCCTGTCAGATAGGGACCCAAGGTTCGTATCTCGTTTCTGGAAGAGCTTCCAAGAAGCCATGGGAAGTAAGGTTACTCTCAGTACATCTTATCATCCGCAAACAGATGGTCAAACTGAGAGGACCATCCAGACTCTAGAAGACATGCTGCGGACTTGCACATTATACTTCGATAGCAATTGGAGCGAACATCTACCCCTAATAGAGTTCGCGTACAACAATAGCTACCACAGCAGCATAGGGATGTCACCATATGAAGCCCTCTATGGTCGGAAATGTCGATCGCCGCTGTATTGGGATGAAGTTGGAGAAAAGACTATCACAGGACCTGAACTCGTTCAAGAGACAGTGAAAAAGGTAGCCATTATAAAGGAGAGACTGAAAGCAGCCCAGGATCGACAGAAAAGCTGGGCATATCTAAAGAGAAGACCCTTGACCTTCGAGGTAGGTGAAAAAGTGTACCTTAAGGTTTTACCAATGAAAGGAGTAGTCCGATTCGATAAGGCCGGAAAACTGAATCCCCGGTATGTCGGACCATTCGAAATCTTGGAAAGAGTAGGAACACTTGCCTACAGACTGGCTTTACCACCCAGTATGTCGAGAATCCACAATGTCTTCCATGTATCTCAACTAAGAAGATATATCACGGATTCTAGCCATGTTCTCGATGAAGGACCACTCCTTGTGGAAGGGAATTTGAACCAAGGACTAAGCTATGAGGAGGTCCCGATTAGAATCGTGGACAAAAAGGACCAGGTACTCAGGCGAAGAACGATTCCTTATGTCAGGGTCGAGTGGTCCAACCACACCGAGAGAGAAGCCACATGGGAGGTGGAAGAAAAGATGCGAAGCCAATATCCCTACCTTTTCGACAATCAAAGTAACCAAAGTTTCGAGGAAGAAACTTCTTTTAAGGAGAGAGGGATGTGAAAACCCGAAAATTCAACTCCAAAAAAAAAAATCAGCTGCTGGTCGAAATTCAGCAGTTGCGCGTTGAATTGGTTACTGAAGCGGAAGGGATGATACGTTGTCGTTTCGACCTTAGCGGTTGCTGCTGGCAGGCGTGGCTTTTAGCGCGAGAGTGGTCAAGAGAGCGACACGTGTTGGTCAACGTTTTTGAGTGATTGACTGCTGGATCAGCAGATGCGTGAGTTTAGAGTGACCAGTCGTAGAAATGGAGCGACGTCATTTCGTTAGGTTGAAACGCTGCGTTTTGAGTGTTTCGTATGGAACCACCAGCGAGGGATTTTTGTGAGAAATTAGCACGGGCCTGCTGGTCGCTAATTTAGCAGTTGGTACTTGAAGTTTAGCGATAGCAAAACGATGTCGTTCGAATAAGTCGATACGACAGCGTTTTGCCTTCGCGCTAAAGATTCAGCAGATGGCTTGTGCGATGATTAAAAACTAGCAGATAGCTACAGTTATCTTGAAACAGCTGTTGCAAGATTTCAGCAGGTGCTTTACAACGATATCAAAATGGTGTCGCTTGAATAAGTTGACACGACAACGTTTTGACTTAACGCTAAAGATCAGTCGTTGAGCTTGAAGAGAAACCAACAGCGATGCAAATTCAGCAGTGATGCAAATTCAGCAGCGACGCAAATTCAGCAGCTGGCGTTTAGCAACGCAGACTTCATCTTCTCCACAAAAATTCAGATTTCTCGACGCGAAGCAAGATTATTTGTACAGGAAACTCCA
The DNA here is from genome assembly GCA_001598015.1 of Dorcoceras hygrometricum. Taxonomy (NCBI): domain Eukaryota; kingdom Viridiplantae; phylum Streptophyta; class Magnoliopsida; order Lamiales; family Gesneriaceae; genus Dorcoceras; species Dorcoceras hygrometricum. The sequence goes on along the minus strand of KV003926.1, from coordinate 33,567 downwards.
ACCGTGGAAATTCGAAAAGATTTCTCACGCGTACAAGGCAGATTTCACGCAGTAACCGTCGAATTGAGAGAATTAATAGCCAATTAAAACTCGTAAATCATGCGCGTGTAACAGTCGACGTAATGTTAGAGATTTAAGAGCCTTTAATGGCGGACGCTCGACTTTCTCACCTCTACGCCTATAAATACCAGAGGATGGCCACAGAGTTGCTCACACCATTCGAAATCCCTCAGTTAGAACAGCAGCAAACTCACGCCAAAGTTCTGCAGGAGTTTTGTCAAATCTCTTAAGCCAGAGTCCTACGTAAATTGTGACGTGCTCAGAAGTTTTTGCTACCAGATTTCTCATTAAAATCCTGCGAGCAATTGTGCGAAGTTTAGCAGAAGTCGTACGCCAATTTCCAGATTTCTGT
>KV003926.1:3634-14027 GCA_001598015.1 Dorcoceras hygrometricum | reverse complement strand
AGATATGGTTTTCTCCTTGAAGATGATCATTGTGATCAAGTTGTTGGATCTGATCCAAGAACTTTCAAGGAGGCAATTTCCGATGCTGATTCTAATTTGTGGCTTGAAGCAATGCAGTCTGAGTTTGACTCAATGCATGCTAACCAAGTTTGGACTCTTGTTAACCCTCCCGAAGGAATTTTTCCTATTGGGTGCAAATGGGTATACAAAAGGAAACTTGGGCCTGATGGTAAGGTAATGACCTACAAGGCACGACTGGTGGCGAAAGGTTACACTCAAAGGAAGGCTGAGTTTGACTCAATGCATGCAAACCAAGTTTGGACTCTTGTTAACCTCCCGAAGGAATTTTTTCCATTGGGTGCAAATGGGTATACAAAAGGAAACTTGGGCCTGATGGTAAGGTAATGACCTACAAGGCACGACTGGTGGCGAAAGGTTACACTCAAAGGAAGGTGTTGACTATGATGAAACCTTCTCGCCAGTCGCAATGTTCAAGTCAATTAGAATCTTATTAGCCATAGCCGCATGGTACCACTATGAGATATGGCAAATGGATGTGAAAACTGCGTTCCTTAATGGAAACATTAAGGAAGAGATCTATATGACGCAACCTGAGGGTTTCACATCTGTTAGAAGCGAGCATAAGGTATGCAAGCTTCAGAGATCGATCTACGGTCTCAAACAAGCATCACGAAGTTGGAACCTGAGATTCGATGAAACAATTAAGGAATTTGGTTTCATCAAGAATCCCGAGGATCCATGCGTATACAAGAAGGTAGTTAAAAGCGCTGTGACGTTCCTAGTACTTTATGTTGATGACATTCTGCTCATGGGAATGATGTAGGAATGCTGCAGTCAACTAAAGTATGGCTGTCTAGTAGATTTTCGATGAAGGACATGGGTGAAGCATCCTATATTCTTGGAATATAGATCTATCGGGATAGATCTAAACGGATGCTCGGACTCACCCATGCTACCTATATCGATACCATACTTAGGAGGTTCTCTATGGAAGAGTCCAAGAGAGGACACCTACCTATGTGCCACGGGGTCACTCTATCTAAGTCTATGTGTCCAAAGACTGATGAGGAGATAGAGAGTATGGCACGTGTACCATATGCCTCGGCAATAGGTAGTATTATGTATGGCATGATCTCGACTAGACCGGATGTCGCGTATGCTCTGAGTGTCACGAGCCGCTACCAGGCCAACCCCGGCCAATTGCATTGGAAGGCTGTGAAGGATATTCTTAAGTACTTACGAAGGACTAAGAATATGTTCATGGTCTATGGGGGTGGTGAACTGAAACTGGAAGGCTACACTGATTCTAGCTTCCAGTGTGACGTGGATGATTCGAAATCAACCTCTGGATTTGTATTCATAATCAATGGTGGTGCTGTCTCTTGGAAGAGTTCCAAGCAAGACACCATCGCGGATTCAACCACTGAGGCTGAGTACATCGCAGTATCAGCTGCTGCTAAGGAGGCCGTTTGGATAATGAATTTCGTCCAAGAGTTGGACGTCATTCCTAATGGAGTTGGTCCAGTCCCGGTGTACTGCGACAACACGGGTGCCGTTGCGCAAGCAAAGGAGCCTAGGTCTCACCAAAGATCCAAACACATACTGAGGAAATACCACATAATCTGGGATATTGTGGCTAGAGGTGACATAGCAGTTGTGAGAGTCGCCTCTGCTGACAACGTTGCTGATCCACTTACGAAGCCCTTGCCAGGACCGTTGTTTGAAAAACATCGCGAAACAATGGGACTGCGTCTGATGATTAGTTGGCTTTAGGGCAAGTGAGAGATTGTTAGAGTAGATGCCCAACTAGCCAACTTGTGACGTGTGGGTTTATAGACTCTTGTATATGACAATCTTTATATATGATATTCGCATTTACTTATATGGCATTCTTTACTTTCATTGTGTGTATGATGATTTACAATTGCGTTGAGTAAAGACCTAGAATGCACTTAAGTGTATGTTAGATGTGATAGTGGGTATGACGGCTATCATGAAACACATCTAATAGTCACTGTGTATTCTGAACATGTGTTGTCGAGGATTCACCGCTCGCAGACATGCGTGGATATCCTATGCTCTCTGAGGGGATAATAGTTATAAATCTCTGGCCAGAGTACTAGAAGTGTTTTAGGTAAATGTGTTTACCTAGTTACACTCGCGATGTCACTATTCGATCTCCAAGATGTATGCATAGCTATCGGATCTATAGCGACTCTCGATTTACCAATGGTCGTTGATCTGATCGAGATATATGGATTGAAAGGACCGTACTATACGCTAACCATGACCACTGGTTCTTGCAGGCACTATCAGTGATACCTAGGGGATCATGGGGCGATGTTGCTAGACGCTCTTACCATGATCCGTTGGGAAAGTCCGGAATTGTGATTCCGGAGCCACAATGGTTGTGGGCCCACGGCTAGCTGTATCCCTGAACCATTGAGGGTCACACAAGTACTGGATTCGAGATTCCCGCACGGATACTCAGCTCAATGTGTTGAGCATACGAAAAGGATTTTGGGAGTGCGACTTCCTAAAAAGTCAACAGAGGTTAAATCGTGATTTGCCGATGTTGAGGGGCAAAACGGTCATTTTGCACTGGGGTTCTGAAAAATGGTTTTTCAGATCATAATGTTCAGTTTCGGAAACTGAGTCGATCGGTCCGATCTGATCGGCGATCTGAGTTACGATGAAGTCGCGGTGATGGGGATGAACCGAATGTTCATCCGTTGGACCCGGGCCCGTTGGGCCGATCCAAGTCCTTCACTTAGTCTATTTAATTAAGACTAGACTTCATAATCAACACTTAATGCTTGTAACCCTAACCCCAAGCAAAACACCCCGCCCCCTCCTCTCATAAGCCGCCGCCGCCGCCGCTTCTGTCGTCGGAAAATTGTTTCCGGCCAACTCGACGAGGAGAATCCGTCCACGTAGATCTCGTCAGGCCTTCTAGTACAGGCTGACGAAGGAATCCCGTCTCCGGTCGCACTGCGAAGTCTCATGTCTCCCTCCGCACTGACTACAGAATCCGCCTCCAGAACCGCTACCAGAACCACTGCCAGAACCAGAGCTCACGGAACCAGAAGAACTCGAATGGCCCTTCTTCTTGAATTGATTCCCTCTAGGTCTAAACTGCTGGAGACTCGACTGCTGTGACCCCTGCGGAGACTGATACGACTGCGACACCGCCTGAGCTGGCTGAGAAGCACGCGCGGTCGTCTGATGTATCGGAGCCTCAGGATCCATCAAAATCTCCTCGATATCCACCGCATTGTTCACAGCTTCCATGAAGGTCGCCGGGGATCCAGACAACACCATCCGATAAAGGTCAGGTCTCAAGCCCTTCAAAAACTTGTTCCTCTTCGTTCGCTCTTGGTTCACCACAGCTGGCATGTACACTAGAAGCGCAGAAAACCGCCTCGCGTACTCGGCCACACGCATATCACCCTGCTTCAAATTATCAAACTCACGCTCCCGGCTAGTGAAGTAGGACTCTGGAGTGTATTCGCGTCGAAAAGCCTCACAGAAAACATCCCAAGTGAGCTCCGTCCCACTATCTCGAAGCATCCTAGAAGTACTCCTCCACTAGCGCTGTGCATCATCTCGTAGCTGCAGCACTGCCAACTTCAGTCTCTTTTCCGGAGCGTACTCCAGGGTATCAAATAGCTCCTCCATCTGAACAAGCCACGTCTCAGCCCTAGCGCCACCCTCAGTACCGACCAACGTCGGTGGGTTCGTCCGCTGAAATCGGGCTAAGACTAACTCCATTCCACCTATCTGCCTAGTGACGTCCTCAACCTGAGCATCATCATCACTACCTGCTCTAGATTCCTCCACGGAACGTCTAGTCCTCCTACCTCCTCCACGTCTCGGTGGCATCTAAACAAGCCTAGAGCTAAGATCTCACAGCAGATAGAACAACAAGACAGATAATAGACCACATAAGTCACAGAGGCAATCATAATCAAATCAAAACTCTGTGCCTAGACTCGAGTGTGATCAAAAGAAATCGAGCTTATCCCAGTTTAAGCTCTGATATAAAAAATGCCAGGTCCCGTGCTAATTACTAACAATTAACACATAATAAGAGCATAAACACGGAAGCTTAAAATTTGGGCTTAAAAATTTTTCGAAATACAATGGGCCTGAACTTCAAATCATACATTCAAAATAGCGATAATAAAATACGAGTTGACTCAAACTCCAACACAACAGGTAAATCAACCAAATATAAATCCCCAATACATGATAACACGGGGCATCCCCCGGTTCAATACATATCATATATAGACTGGGACTCAGGGACGCGGGGATCTACCAGCTGAACTTCCACTCGGTCCAGCTTGATTTCCTAATGCTCCTGCAAATGGGCAACACAGACGCAAACAAAACAAAAGCAGGAAACTCGGTGGTAGACACTCGTATCCGGTAGTCACCGCTCCGACGATAGCGTTGGACTTTTCGGGCACGACTCACCAGTCGGCCAGTCACAACGTGGCACCCGATCAGGTTATCAAATCGAATCTGTAAATCAGGCTCAAGATGTATGCATGAATGGCATTCAATATCCATGCTCAATACATAATATGCCTAAACGTAAAGCAGTATACACATTCAATCAAAACAGTAACTGATTCATGTAAGCACATATCAGTAAAGCCACAGATTTCACAACATCGAATTATAGCCAAGCTCAAGCTCAAAACTGCTAAGAGCTGCTCAATTAGTACCTTCCTTCTTCGAATTACCTAACAGATTTCTCCTGGCTCAAATCACGCAGCAGGAACTTCCTGGAAGCTCAAATCTGTTACAATATAGCTAATATATTAGCTCAATCTCATCATAAACACGCTAATCCTACGGCCAAAAGTCTAATTCAATTCCTACACTTCTATGCAGGCATTAGCTATAAGAACAGAGCTCAATCCTACAAGGAATGCTCACCCAAAAGCTCACGCTAGCAGAAGAACGCACGTACAGACTTTTCTCAAAAGTTTCGAACTCCAGCAGCTTCGCGCCTCCCCACCAGCGCTAATACAACGTCTCAATTGGGTAGCAGACGAAAGAGCTAAGCAAGGGGAAACCAGCGCCACTAAGATCTTCAAAAACAGAGGCTGGATGCGTTGGGAATAGGCGGTGAAAATTCATGGTGAACAGTAGCTTGACGAGGGTTTGGAGAAGAAGAGATAAGAAATATCTGGCTCAAAATAATTCTAAGTGTCGATCAACACTTATAAATACCTCTTAAAGCCTCGCCTGCTGATCATTGAAATCACTCTAAGTAACCAGCAGGAGTCTATCAGCAGCAGCCCTCTTTTCTTTTGCTAAATTCAGCAGCAACGATTACACCAACAATCGCACTAAAACACTTCAAAACGACACCGTTCCAACTTATCAAAACGACGCCGTAGCAAACACCAGCTACCAACAGCTCTCGCAGGCAAAACGACCAAGAGCTGGTAACAGCTCTCTCTTCAAAACAATCCATCTGCTGGTCGCGTGAAATCACTCAAACCGACGACGCATCTACTAATCCAAACGACGTCACTTTTCAACATAAACGTATTTGCGCGCCTGCTGGTCAGCAGCTACCAACGCAACGCAAACTACTACCAGCAGCAAGGAATACGTCACGCCTACGTCATCATATCTATCGACAGCTCTTGCGACTGATTCCACCAACCATCAGCTGATCACTGTTCACAAGCGCAACTGCTGAATTCAATAGTCAACACTCCAAAATATTGACTAACACGTGTCACTTCCTCGTTCAATCTCACGCTAATCGCAACATCTGCCAGCAGCAACTTCAACTCGAACCAAAACCAGCAGATCTCCTTGCGTCACGCTGATGTCATCTCTGCTGATTCACAATCCACCAGCAGAAGCTACAGTAACTTGCTGCTGAAACTTACTGCTGACATTTTGCTCCAAAATCGCTACGACTAAATTTTCCAAAATTTATCGCAACGCTCAAAAATCGGCAGGAACCTCAAACTTTACGTGATTAATCCCAAATCAATTCAATTAATCACAAATCTAAATTCTCAATCCTCACATACACAGCTAGTCTTTTACAGACTCAAAGATAAATTTTACAATGAAATACAATGCTATTGAGTAAAGTAGATCTTCTGGTTCTTTTATCAACAAGAACTGTTTACAAATGTAAACCAGAAGATAACTCGAAGGTTAAGAGTTATGAAGGCTGAACTTGAATGTTCTTCGAGTTGTAATACTGGACTTAGAATAATTTTGCAATGAGAAGTTCCAGTGAGTATTTGAGAGCTTTTTGATGTAAAAGAATGAACGTTGTAAATCACTGATAGCGAAGAGGAGCAGAAGACGCAGAGGGACTTCTTCATTTGAATACTTCAGCCTTTTATACTCTTTTTCTTCAACGGTCATTAAATGTAGCCAGTAGAGATAATCTATTTTTCATATCTTCATCGTATCATAGCATTTAATGCTCCATTAATGCCATACAAAAGGTAAACTGCACTCGTCAGGGCTAAATTGACTTATATTCAAAAGCGGGTAATCATCGTATCAAGCATTCTGCGCACTATGCAATTTTACCCAAAATAGCTCTAATTTTGTCTCCTTAATCCCAGCCTTTTATACGATATAAACTTTGACCGTTGATTCTCTCTAACTAATTATTTGATAACTTCTGAAGAGAATCGAAGCTCACACTTGAGTATGATTGCAATTTTGTCATATCTGAATGCTTAGAGAATCTGCAAGGGTACTGTACTCAAATCTGAATTGTCCTCGAACCTGATATTCACTGATCATTCTGTAACCACTTCTGAAATACTGAGATCTGAAGTAACAAGAGTGGAATCTGTTTATACTCTCAAATCAGAATAATACTACTTGAGTCAATAACGGAATCTGTTACTAACGCCTCTGAATCAAGTCTGAATGAACTTTGCTCTAACAACAAATCTCTTACTGTAGCTTCTGAATCAAGTCTGAAAGATATCAAGTCTGAACACCTGTACCGATATTTGAATTAACTGACCCGAATACTCAACTGATCCAAATAACCAAATCTGATTCGAAAGCATCAACCCAATAACAGAAGTCTGAATCTATGAATACTTAACTCTGCTCAGTTCTGAATACTTTCCAAAAAGTCAACGCAGATGTCAATGCATAACTCAAAACTCTCGAATCTAGAAACTGCAACTTAATAGCATGGCGTCACTAATATCAGACATATTAAACATGTCACTTCTAATCAACTTGTTCATCCTATTTAAAGAAACATGAGCTAGCCTAGCGTGCCAAAGTTGTGCCGGGTTCAAACTATTGTTTTTAATTTTTATCGTTGTTGTGCGTGCTTCCACATCGCGAGTTGGAACTTCTCTCAATTTTAAGGCGTATAGATCGTTTTCACGTTTCCCAATTCCAATTAAACATTCATTCTTGTAAATATTGCAAATAGAATTGGAAAAATGACAAGAATATTCATCACTATCAAGCATAGAAACGGAAATGATGTTCTTTATTAATTCAGGAACAAATAAAACGGTTCTCAACAAAAACTTAAAATTTGAAGAAAGAAATAAATAAACATATCCTATAGCTTCGGCCGCAACCCTTGCTCCGTTGCCAAGCCTCAAATGGGTCTCACCCTCTCTAAGACGCCGGCTTCTTGTCATTACCTGCAAGTCATTGCAGATATGAGATCCACTATCCGGTATCAAGTACCCAAGAAGTCGAGTTAAGAGACATATTTATTTCAATGTAGAACATACCTTTCGCAGTTCGCAACTGCACGAGGTAATCCTTACAGTTCCTCCTCCAATGCCTAGGCTTGTGGCAGTGGTCACAAACATCCTCATATTTTTTCGGCTTTGAAGTCCTTGCCTTGGGCTTCTTGGCGGGCATTCCCTCCTTCACAGGGGCATAACGCTTCTTACCCTTGCGTTTGGGCCCCTTCTTCGCAGAGGAAGAAGAGCCCAAAAGGAGGACGGGCTTGTCCTTCTTTATGGTCCCCTCGAACACGACAAGCATGTTTACCACATCTTCAAGGGTGGCCTCCAGCTTGTTCATGTTAAAGTTGACGACAAAGGGATCGAACGCAGCAGGCAGGGAGAGTAGAAGCAGATCCACAGACAGCTCATGTGGAAGCGTGATATCAAGGACCACTAGCTTCTCAATGAGCCCAATAATACGGACTCCATGCTCGCGGACCGAAGTCCCCTCGCGCATACGACTCGTCATGAGCTCCTTGACAGTAGTGAACCTCTCAGTCCAAGAGTTCTCCCCATACAACTCTTTGAGATGAAGGTGTATGCCAGCAGCACTCCGTCTTCTCAAATCGCCGCTGCAATTCGTTGGACATAGATGCTATCATATAGCACCTTGCCTTCAGCTAATCATTCCATCATTTGTCCAGCTTTTCCAGTTCCTCAGGACTGGCATTGGCAGGGGCTTCCTTCGGAGGGCTCTTCTCTAGCGTGTAGAGAAGTTTCTCCGAAGCCAAGACAATCTTGAGTTTTCGAAGCCAATATTGTTAGTTTAAGACAGTGAACTTGTTGCTATCCAATATAGCAGCAAGTGGATTTTTGATCGAAGACATAATGTAAGCAGTTTATACTGAAAAGAAAAACAGACATGCATTACTGACTATTTATGAAAAACTCTAAGACATAAAACATGGTCATTTAGTTTTATGAATTACTCTCCCACTATTTTGACGATTTCACCACCCTCTAATGAAATCGAGAAAACAAGTTTTCTTAGTGGGTACATAGAGTCCAATCAAGAAATCATGGTCCCGAATAATATCAGCCAACCATGACCCTCAAAAGGTAGAGCCCAATTACAACAGGTGCAACCTCCATGTATTTACGTCATGTCCAGTAAGGGCCCAATAATATGACGCCGATTACTATCACGTGTCAAGATGACCGATAAATTTGAGTCATGATGGACGATCCCCTTAATGTCCCCAATAATATGAGCCAACGTTGGGAGTTCCAACCAACTCACAGCAAGTGTCAATGATTGTTGGCGCAGCGGCGGATCCGGATCCCGCTCCTGGGGCGCAGCGGAAGAATTAAAAATATGGAGCCCGAGAACGGTCAATTAACCTATATAATTAATTAAAAACATTCATAGAATGTTTAGAATATACCTTGCTGGCGTCTAGGTGCCTGGCTTCGACCAATTCCACGGGGAAATTGGCACTTCAACGGTTGAACAGCTACGGCCTCCTAATCCGGTCCACGACCGGAATCTCAATTCCTTCATCGGTTTGCACTAGAAAACCGACGAAAGTTTCACGGGCGGAATCTCCACACCGGAATGGTCGGAATAAATTCCGACGACAGCGACAGGCGACGGTGGCGGCGGAGGGAGACGACAGTGGCGGCGGCGAGAGGAGGAGAGGAAGGGAGAAAATATTAGCTGAGCAGCTTTTGGTGTGCTTTAAATGAATACCCCAGGGCTCCTATTTAGAGATTTTTCATGGCTCAAACCAACTTAATGGGCTTGGGTCGGGCCCAGGCCCAGTGTACATTATTTCAAGTCTATCGCTGTGGCTTCATCATAATCCCGATCGACGATCAGATCGGACCGATCTACACAGTTTAAAAAATTGAGCATTATGATGTGAAAACAATATTTCGGACCACCTAATCCAAAATAGAAGTTAGGCTCCTGTAAGCTTTTAAGGATAGTCAAACTAGTCCAAGCTTAAGGAAATTGCATTTTCACCCTATTTAATTTTAGGAAGTCACACTTCCATCCTTCCTCCTACTATACTCAACAAATTGAGCTTAATTTTCGTACGCAAATTGAGAAGCCAGTACTTGTGTGACCCTCAATGGTTCAGGGATACAGCTAGCCGTGGGCTCACAATATTTGTGACTCCGAAACCACATTTTGGACAACCCATCGGATCATGGTAAAGCGTCTAGAAACATCGCCCCATGATCCGCTAGGTATCATTGATAGTTCCTGCAAGAACCAGTCGGTCATGGTTAACGTACAGTACGGTCCTTTCAACTCAAATATCCCGATCAGATCAACAACCATTGGTAAATTGAGAGTCTCTAGAGATCCAATAACCATGCATACATCTTGGAGATCAAATAGTGACATCGCATGTGTTACTAGGTAAACCCATTTACCCAAAACACATGTAGTACTTTGGCCAGAGATTTATCACACTATTATCTCCTCATATAGCATAGGATATCCACGCACAAGGGCGAGCGGTGAATCCTCGACAACAAAGCATCGACTCCTACATACATCGGGACCTCACCCAACCCCGCCACCTGATGATCCCAACTGAGTCGGTAAACGGTTCAAAGTGAGGCACCTATCATGTAGAGTCTCAATGACGTTT
>KV003925.1:75448-91687 GCA_001598015.1 Dorcoceras hygrometricum | reverse complement strand
ACCCTTTCCAGAAAGTTGGCATTTCTGGAAACAAACACTTTTGTTTCATTGGGATAGTAGAAGTATATCCAATGGAATTATTTGGATACCCAATGAAGTAACATAAGATTGATCTATTATCCAGCTTATCAAGTATGAGTATTTGGGCGGCTTGCCCATCCATATGTCATATGGAGTCTTATCCACCGCCTTGGTGTGGACATTGTTCAACAACATTACCGCCGTTTCGAGCGTATAGCCCCAAAACGACGTAGGAAGCTCAGTGAAACTCATCATGGATCGAACCATGTCCATCAAGGTTCGATTACGACGCTCCGCTACACCATTGAGTTGTGGTGTGGCCGGTGAGATCCACTGTGAGATAATCCAATTCTCTTTAAGATAGTCTTGAAGTTCAGCACTCAAGTATTCTCCACCTCGATCGGATCGAAGTGCTTTAATACTTTTCCCTAACTGATTTTCTACTTCAGCCTTGAATTCTTTGAACATTTTAAAGGATTCAGACTTGTGCTTTGTTAAGTACAAGTACCCATACCTAGAGTGATCATCGGTAAAGGTGATGAAGTATGTGTGACCGTACTTAGTACCAATGCTAAGCGGTCCACACACATCAGTGCGGATCAAATCCAACAGGCCTTGAGCACGTTCAGGCTTGCCCGTGAAGGGTTGTTTAGTCATTTTTCCTTTGAGACAAGACTCACAAGTCGGTAGGGAGTTAATATCTGACATATAAAACATGTCATCCCCAACCAACTTGTTCATCCTACTCAAGGAAATATGACCTAGCCTAGCGTGCCAAAGTTGTGCCGGGTTCAAGCTATCGTTTTTTCCTTTTAATATTTGTTGTATGTGTTTCCACATCGCGAGTTGGAACTTCTTTTAATTTTAAGGTGTATAGATCGTTTTCGCGTTCCCCAAGTCCAATCAAACATTCATTCTTGTATATATTACAAATCGAATTCGCAAAATGACAAGAATATCCATCACTATCAAGCATAGAAACAGAAATAATGTTTTTATTAACTCGGGAACAAACAAAACATTTCTCAATAACAACTTAAAATTCGAAGACAGAAATAAATAAACATCTCCTATAGCTACTACAGCAACCCTTGCTCCGTTGCCAAGCCTCAAGTGGGTCTCACCCACTCTAAGACGTCGGCTTCTTGTCATTGCCTGCAAATCATTGCAGATATGAGATCCACATCCGGTATCAAGTACCCAAGAAGTCGAATTAAGAGACATATTTATTTCAATGTAGAACATACCTTTTGCAGTTCGCAACTGCTCGAGGTACTCCTTGCAGTTCCTCCTCCAGTGCCCAGGCTTGTGGCAGTGGTGGCAAACATCCTCAGATTTGTTTGGCTTGGAAGCCTTTGCCTTGGGCTTCTTGGCGAGCTTTTCCTCCTTTGCAGGGGCAGAACGCTTCTTACCCTTGCGTTTGGGCCCCTTCTTCGCAGAGGAAGAAGAGCCCATAAGGAGGACGGGCTTGTCCTTCTTTATGGTCCCCTCGAACACTACAAGCATGTTCACCACGTCTTCAAGGGTTGCTTCCAGCTTGTTCATGTTAAAGTTGATCACAAAGGGGTCGAATGCAGTAGGGAGTGAGAGGAGAAGCAGATCCACAGACAGCTCATGTGAAAGTGTGATATCAAGGCCCACTAGCATTTCAATGAGCCCAATCACACGAACCCCATGCTCACGGACCGAAGTCCCATCGCGCATGCGGCTCGTCATGAGCTCCTTGACGGTAGTGAACCTCTCAGTCCGAGAGTTCTCCCCATACAACTCCTTAAAATGAAGATGTATGTCAGCAGCATACATCGTCTTCTCAAAACACCGCTGCATTTCATTTGACATTGATGCCATCATATAGCATCGTGTCTTAAGCTCGTCATCCCACCATTTATTCAGCTTTGTCAGCTCCTCAGGACTGACATCGCCAGGGGCTTCCTTCGGAGGGCTCTTCTCTAACGTGTAGAGAAGTTTCTCCGAAGCCAATACAATATTGAGGTTGCGAAGCCAGTCTTGGTAGTTTAGACCAGTGAATTTTTTGCTATCCAGTATAGCAGCAAGTGGATTTTTGATCGAAGACATAGTAATAGCAGTTTATACTGAAAAGAAAAACAGTCATGCATTACTAATTATTCATGAAAAACGCTAAGACATAAAACAAGGTCATTTAGTTTTACGAATTACCCTCCCACTATTTTAACGATTTCACCACCCTCTAATGAAATCGAGAAAGCAATTTTCCTTAGTGGGTACATAGAGTCCAATTAAGAACTCATGGTCCCGAATAATATCAGCCAACCATGACCCTCAAAAGGTAGAGCCCAATTACAACAGGTGCAACCTCCATGTATTTACCTCACGTCCAGTAAGGGCCCAATAATATGACGCCGATTACCATGACGTGTCAAGATGACCCATCAATGTTTAGTTGTGAAGGACGGTCCCCTTAACGTCCCCAATAATATGATCCAACGTTAAAGAGAGTTCCAACCTACTCACAGCAAGTGTCAATGACGTGTACAGCTTTCCGGCATACATAACCCCCTCAATAATATGAGCCGGGCCATGTATGCGGGTAGCATCGACGTACACTCATTGTTGATGGAAGGTAGGAAAATTTAAACAAATTTAAATTCCCTTAGCTTCATGATCTTATCGAATATAACCATGAAACTTTTAATCTTGATATTAATTTTAAATCATATTTAAAATGAGGGATTTTAATTTTGAAATTCGGTCTCATTAATTTTAAATCACATTTAAAACGCAGATTCAACAGATATATCGCATATTGTTAGGATAAAATTTATTAGTTTTGGTGATAACAAAATAAGACTAATTGCTACTGGAAAGTCAGCCGTTGCAATTTTACAGAAGATTGTTATCAGTCGTTTTGTTAAGGATTACAAAACGATAGCGTTTGGATTAGTCAAAACGACAGCGCTCAAATAAGTTGAAACGACAGCGTATTGATCTAGCGCTATAATATCAGTCATTGGAGTTTGCGTTGATAATTCAGCAGATGGCTAAAGTGAGATTCAGCAGATAGCTACAGTGAGATTCAGCAGATGGGTACAGTGAAATTAAGCAGATGGCTACAGAAGAATCAGCAGATATCTACAGTGGATTGTTTACCAGTCGATGGAACTTAATGTTAGTGGAATTTAAACGATGTCGTTTGGATAAATAGATACGACAGCGTTTTGCCTTCGCGCTAAGATTCAGTCGATGATTTTGCTATGGTAATAACCAGCAGGTACATCTCTTAAGGGAAACCAGCAGGTAGCTACAGTGATCTTGGACCAGCCGATACTTTTTGAAGTGAAATATTTCAAGCGATCAGCGATGCATACTATCAGGCGATGAAGTAATCAGCCGATGTATTCTTTCAATTGTTCAAGTCATCAGCTGTTGTGCAAATCAATGGATAGATTCAAATGTTCATATCAGAAGAAATCAAGGACGAAGATTGAATCGTAAATATGACATTAATTGAGGGAACAGTATCAGTACTATTCTTGGTAAAAAGTACACTGTATCAGAGAGCGGTTTACGGCGTTTGCACAAATATGGAACAACGCCAAATTTTCTCTGACATTGTGCGACTTGCCTCTTGGTGGAGCAGGAATTACGGTGTACAATTTGACAGAAATTCAAACGGGATTTATTTCCTTTGAAAAATTTAATGACCGTTGAAATCAAATACTATAAATAGCAGAAGATGGATTGAAGAAAACACCCTTCACTCTAATTATCTTGCGGTCACGCTGTCGAAATACATTCTCAGAGCTTCCCTTGCATTTTGAAGTTATATTCACGAAGCTCAAAGACTTGAAGAATACAACCTTAGTTATTCACTGAAATACCTTCAAGTAATCCTCTGGTTCAAATATTGAATCGTGTTTCTTTGTTTAAGAAACCAGAGGATTTTACAGTCTCACAGAACTTGTATTGAAATAGAAATAAACATGTCTCTAAATTCAAGGGTACTTGATACCGGATGTGGATCTCATATCTGCAATGATTTGCAGGTGATGACAAGAAGTCGACGTCTTAGAGAGGGTGAGACCCACTTGAGGCTTGGCAATGGAGCAAGAGTTGCTGCAGTAGCTATAGGAGATATTAGTTTATTTCTTTCTTCAAATTTTAAGTTGTTGTTACGAGACGTTTTATTTGTTCCTGAATTAATTAAAAACATTATTTCTATTCCTATGCTTGATAGAGATGGATATTCTTGTATGTTTGCTAATTCGATTTGCAATATTTACAAGAATGAATGTTTAATTGGAATTGGGGAACGCGAAAACGATCTATACACCTTAAAGTTAAAAGACGTTCCAACTCGCGATGTCGAAACACACACAACAACAATTAAACAAAAACACGATAACTTGAACCCAGCACAACTTTGGCACGCTAGGCTAGGTCACATTTCCCTAAACAGGATGAACAAGTTAGTTAGGAGTGACTTGTTTGATCTGTCAGACATAAACTCCCTACCGACTTGTGAATCCTGTCTGAAAGGAAAGATGACCAAGCAACCCTTCTAGGGCAAGGGTGAACGTGCCCAAGGCCTATTGGATTTGATCCATACTGATGTGTGCGGCCCATTTAGTATCGGTACTAAATACGGCCACACATACTTCATCACCTTCACCGATGATTACTCTAGGTATGGGTACTTGTACTTGATGAAGTACAAGTCTGAATCCTTTGAAAGGTTCAAAGAATTCAAGGTTGAAGTAGAAAATCAGTTAGGCAAAAGTATTAAGGCACTTCGATCTGATCGAGGTGGTGAATACTTAAGTACTGAGTTTCAAGATTATCTGAAAGAGAATGGGATTCTCTCACAGTGGACCCCTCCGGCGACACCACAGCTCAATGGTGTAGCGGAGCGTCGTAATCAGACCTTGTTGGACATGGTTCGATCTATGATGAGCTTCACTGAGCTTCCGATCTCGTTTTGGGGCTATGCGCTCAAAACAGCGGTCATGTTGTTGAACAATGTCCACACCAAGGCAGTGGATAAGACTCCGTATGAGATATGGATGGGCAAACCACCCAAGTACTCATTTATGAGGATTTGGGGATGTCCTGCTTACGTGAAGCAGACAGTGGGAGATAAGCTGGATACGAGATCCATCTTATGCTACTTCATTGGGTATCCAAAGAATTCCATTGGATACTATTTCTACTATCCCAGCGAGACAAAAGTGTTTGTCTCTAGGAATGCCACCTTTATGGAAAGGGAATTTCTACTTGATAGAAAGGGCAGAATAGTAGAACTCGAAGAGGTTCGAGAACCAATTGAAGTACCAAGTGAATCTCACGCACCTACTGAGCCAGTACCAGATATGGTCGCACCTAGGAGATCCGAAAGGATTCCTAGAGCTCCAGAGAGATATGGTTTTCTCCTTGAAGATGATCAAGGTGATCAAGTTGTTGGATCTGATCCAAGAACGTTCAAGGAGGCAATTTCCGATGCTGATTCTAATCTGTGGCTTGAAGCGATGCAGTCTGAGTTTGACTCAATGCATGCCAACCAAGTTTGGACTCTCGTTAACCCTCCCGAAGGAATCGTTCCTATTGGGTGCAAATGGGTGTACAAGAGGAAACTTGGGCCTGATGGTAAGGTAATGACCTTCAAGGCGCGACTCGTCGCGAAAGGTTACACTCAAAGGCAAGGTGTTGACTATGATGGAACCTTCTCGCCCGTCGCAATGTTCAAGTCAATTATAATACTGTTAGCCATAGCCGCATGGTACGACTATGATTTATGGCAAATGGATTTGAAAACTGCGTTCCTTAATGGAAACATTAAGGAAGAGATCTATATGACGCAGCCTGAGGGTTTCACATCTGTTGGAAGCGAGCATAAGGTATGCAAGCTTCAGAGATCGATCTACGGTCTCAAACAGGCATCGCGAAGTTGGAACCTGAGATTCGATGAAACAATTAAGGAATTTGGTTTCATCAAGAATCCCGAGGAGCCGTGTGTCTATAAAAAGGTAGTTAAAAGCGCTGTGACGTTCCTAGTACTTTATGTTGATGAAATTCTACTCATTGGGAATGATGTAGGAATATTGGGTGAGACCCCGATGCATGTAGGAGTTGATGCATCGTTGTCGAGGATTCACCGCTCGCAGACATGCGTGGATATCCTATGCTATCTGAGGGGATAATAGTGTATAAATCTCTGGCCAGAGTACTAGAAGTGTTTTAGGTAAATGTGTTTACCTAGTTACACTCGCGATGTCACTATTCGATCTCCAAGATATATGCATAGCTATCGGATCTATAGCGACTCTCGATTTACCAATGGTCGTTGATCTGATCGGGATATATGGATTGAAAGGACCGTACTGTACGCTAACCACGACCAACTGGTTCTTGCAGGCACTATCAGTGATACCTAGGGGATCATGGGGCGATGTTGCTAGACGCTTTACCATGATCCGTTGGGCAAGTCCGGAATTGTGATTCCGGAGCCACAATGGTTGTGGGCCCACGGCTAGCTGTATCCCTGAACCATTGAGGGTCACACAAGTACTAGATTCGAGATTCACGCATGGATACTCAGCTCAATGTGTTGAGCACGAGAAGAGGATTTCGGGAAGTGCAACTTCCTAAAAGTCAACAGGGGTCAAACCGGGGTTTCCCACTGTTGAGGGGCAAAACGGTCTTTTTCTGAAAAATGGGTTTTCAGATCATATTATTCAGTTTTGGAAACTGAGTCGATCGGTCCGATCTGATCGGCGATCGGAGTTACGATGAAGTCTCGGTGTTGGAGATGAACTGAATGTTTATTGTTGGACCCGGGCCCGTTGGGCCGGTCCAAGTCCAACACTCTATTTAATTGTGATTATTAGACTTAATGACTTCAATTTGAATAACTCAACTCTCATACTCAAAACCCTAAGCACCAACGCCGCCTCCCTCTCTCGAATAAGCCGCCGCCGCCGCCGCCTCCCACGCGCCGCCGTCGCCGCCGCCGATCGTCGCCGGAAAACTGTTTCCGGCCAGTTAGACGAGAAGAATCCGTTCGTGCTGATCTCGTCAGCGCTTCTAGTGCAGCCTGACGAAGGAGTCTCGGATCTGGTCGTGGACCGGATTGGCGTAAACTACCGCAATCTACCGAGAAGAGCCGAATTATTGTAATTCCGGTTGGAGCCAGGCACAAGTGCCAGCAAGGTGATTCGCTTAAACGCCCTAT
The DNA here is from genome assembly GCA_001598015.1 of Dorcoceras hygrometricum. Classification (NCBI taxonomy): domain Eukaryota; kingdom Viridiplantae; phylum Streptophyta; class Magnoliopsida; order Lamiales; family Gesneriaceae; genus Dorcoceras; species Dorcoceras hygrometricum. The sequence goes on along the minus strand of KV003925.1, from coordinate 84,459 downwards.
GTATGACAATTATGAATTGTTGTTTTCGTATTGATCGTCTCCCGGCCCCTTTTTATTGTTCTTCCGCTGCCTAGCCGGGGGGCGGATCCGGATCCCCAAAAAGTCAGCTATGTGACAAAGGTTACATAGTCAAGTTTCAACAACACACATGCATGGTTCAAAGTCCAAGTGGTCTGACTATGTTGGTAAGAAAACGTTCGGGGAATACCTACATCATCGACTGGTCAGATCAGCAGGAACCTGAACAGTTGTGCCTTGCAACTGGTTCTTCCGAGAGCTGGCTGTGGCACCAAAGAATGAATCACTTAAATTTCAAAACACTTGCCAAGTTGAGTGAACATGATATGGTTTCTGGTTTGCCAAAAATTAGTTTTTCTAAGGATAAGATTTGTGTAGCCTGTCAGCTGGGAAAACAAATAAAATCAAATTTCAAAAATAAAGGCGGAAAACGTTCTACCCGCTGCCTTGAGCTCTTGCATATGGATCTCTTTGGTCCTATTTCAATCACGAGCTTAGGGGGAACGTCTTACACCATAGCAGTAGTTGATGATTTTCAAAAATATACATGGGTGTTATTTTTAAAAGCAAAATCAGATACCGCCGACTAGCTGATAAGACTTTTAAAACGTTTGCAAAATGACAAATCTTGTTCAGTCAACCGTATAAGAAGTGATCGAGGTACTGAATTTCTAAAAAATTTTAAATTAACTTCTTATTTGGAAGATTTGGGAGTAAAGCATGAGCTTTCAGCAGCTAGAACTCCTCAGCAAAACGGGTTAGCTGAAAGGAGAAACCGTACTTTAAAAGAAGCTGCTAGATCTATGATTGCATATTCCGGTATTTCTCAAAAATTTTGGCCAATATAGAGTCTTCAACAACAGAAGTTTAACTGTTGAGGAATCCGCTCATGTGGTTTTCGATGAAACAAGCTTCAAATCCAATTCAGCTGCAAGCCTACATGATTTGTGTTCACGTCTGGAGTCAACAAGTCTTGAAGAATCAGACGATGACGTGGCACAAAGACAATCAGCTGAGGGGGAACAACCAGCAGTGGTTATAACGCACAACAATATTCAACAGGACATGACAGGTAATTCAGCTGTTATTGATTTAACTAACATGGATCAGCCGCAGGATCAGTGTCCTACTAGTGCACCAGCTGCTGGAAATGAAGCGACAAAGAATCAAGATGCTGCTCAACCAGAAGTTGCACCAGCTGGGAGTACATATCAATCAATATCAACATCACCAGCTGGACAACCAGCCGCAAGGAATTATCAGTCGGTATTAGGACCAACTACTGGACAACCAGTAGCGAGTCCTCTTCAATTGGTATCGAGTCCACCAGCTGGTGAACCAGTCGCTAGCACATCTAGACCACCAGCTGATCAACCAGTCGCTAGCACTTCTTACCAGCTGGAAGCAGACGTACACACTAACAGTGTTCAACATCAAATGGTGTCTGCTGATCCAGCCGCTGCAAACCATCCAGCAACACAGGGGGAACAAAGAACAAATCCATTTGGAATTGATCTCCGGTGGAACAAAAATCATCCACCCGAGCAAGTCATAGGTAACTTTGAATCCCCTGTTCGCACAAGAGGCCAGCTATCTCATGATCATTTTGATGCTGCATTTCTATCACATATAGAACCTAAGCATATAGATGAGGCCTTAGCAGACCCAAGCTGGATCGATCCAATGCAGGAGGAACTAAATCAATATTAAGCGTAATAAAGTATGGCAACTTGTACCTAGACCTAAGAATCATTCAGTTATAGGAACTCGATGGGTCTTTAGGAATAAACTGAATGAAGATGGCGTAGTGACTAGAACAAAGCTAGGTTGGTTGCACAAGGTTTTAGACAAATGGAAGGTATAGACTTTGACGAGACCTTTGCACCAGTAGCAAGATTAGAAGCCATACGCATGTTCCTTGCATATGCTGCATATAAAGACTTCAAAGTCTTTCAGATGGATGTCAAGAGTGCTTCTGAAAATGGCGTCTTGACAGAGGAAGTGTATGTTGCACAACCTCCTGGCTTCATAGATCATACACATCCAGACTTTGTTTACAAACTGGATAAAGCTCTATATGGGTTGAAGCAAGCACCCAGAGCTTGGTATGATACACTCACGAAATTTCTACTTGAGCATCAATTCACTATAGGCACAGTAGATAAGACATTGTTTAAGTTTGTTAAAGATGACCATATTCTGTTAGTTCAAATATATGTCGATGACATTATCTTTGGGTCATCTAACCCCAAGTTGTGCAAAAAGTTTTCTAAGTTGATGCAGGACAAGTTCGAGATGAGCATGATGGGGGAGCTGACGTTCTTTTTGGGCTTACAAGTTCGCCAGTTGGAGAATGGTATATTCATCAACCAGGAAAAATATACAAAAGAACTGCTGAAGAAATTTGGAATGGAAAATAGTTCAGCAGCATCGACTCCCATGAGCTCCACAATCAAACTCGACAAAGATGAAGCTGGAACTGCCATCGAGGTATCAATGTATCGTGGTATTATAGGCTCTTTGCTATATTTGACTGCTAGCAGACTAGACATCATGTTTGCTGTCTGTATGTGTGCTAGATTCCAAGCAGGGCCAAAGCAATCGCATTATTGCTGTAAAGCGAATATTAAAATATTTGAAGGGTACTTCCAACGTGGGTCTTTGGTATCCCAAAGTCTCAGGCTTTCAACTAATTGGTTATAGTGATGCAGATTACGCAGGTTGTAGGATTGATCGAAGAATCACAAGTGGGACTTGTCAATTTTTAGGGGATCGATTGATTTCCTGGTTTAGTAAGAAACAGACGTCCATCGCAACGTCAACAGCTGAAGCAGAGTATCTAGCAGCTGGTAGTTGCTGTGCTCAAATATTATGGATTCAACATCAGCTGAAAGACTATGGAGTTGATGCTTATGAAGCGCCTATTCTCTGTGACAATACCAGTGCCATCACGATCACCCAAAATCCTGTGCTGCATTCAAGAACTAAGCACATCGACATCAGGCATCATTTTATAAGAGATCATGTGCTAAAGAAGGACGTCCGGCTGGAGCATGTGTCGACTGACCTGAAAGTTGCTGTTATCTTCACAAAGCCTCTACCAGACGCTAAGTTTTCTTATTTTAGAAACATCTTAGGTCTTCTTGAATTGCCCTGATTGCTTGTGCACTAACGCATTTTGCAGGTTGTTAGCTATTGCTTAAATCAGCTGTAAGTCTTTTGTTCAGGGGGAGCGATAAGACTATCAGCTGAAATAAGCCTCTCGCGTTGGAAATTATCAGCCGTAGGGGAACCAGGAGCTGGATTGTTAAGCGTGACGTCAACAAAGCACATCGACATCAGGCATCAGTTTTATAAGAGATCATGTGCTAAGAAGGACGACCGGCTGGAGCATGTGTCGACTGACCTGAAAGTTGCTGTTATCTTCACAAAGCCTCTACCAGACGCTAAGTTTTCTATTTTAGAAACATCTTAGGCTTCTTGAATTGCCCTGATTGCTTGTGCACTAACGCATTTTGCAGGTTGTTAGCTATTGCTTAAATCAGCTGTAAGCTTTTGTTCAGGGGGAGCGATAAGACTATCAGCTGAAATAAGCCTCTCGCGTTGGAAATTATCAGCCGTAGGGGAACCAGGAGCTGGATTGTTAAGCGTGACGTCAACAAAATATGTAATGACTGGACACACTCAGTTGTTACATATATACAGCTGATGCTTATTTGTGACCAGATCTTGCCACCCTCAATGATATATCAAACCAGCAGTAATGTTCTTACATTTACTGCACCAGTTGTGACGTTATATACATTGGCGCGAATCTATTTATTTTTGTACTTTGTTTGATTAAAATTTTGGAAAATATTTTACACTGTACGAGAAAAATATTCTGAAAATATTTTCAAAATCATTTCAAAAATTTTACGCGCTAACGGATGGCCGAAACGTGTTGTTACCATGCAAAACATCACATCGAAACTTTCTCTTTCCAAGTAACTTTTTGCATTCTTAGTACAATTACGGCGTTTCTTATTCCGTTTACATTTACCTTGAAAAATTACTCTTGTTTGTTCTTGCATATCTCTCTTGTGCGTACTCTCTACTGCAAAGATTTTACAGGTGTTCTTTTCGACAATCTACAATCAGAAATGGCTTCTTCGTTCTACAGAAACTCTCAGCATATTTATTTTGACTCAGTTCTCACCATGGACGACCAAGGTATGGTTTCCATGTTTCAAGCTCTTATGGCATCCGGCCTTGCAGGTTTTCTGGGATGTCCGGCAGTAATTTGTGAAGCTGCCTTAGTTGACTTCTTCGAGAACGCTTCAGTTCGAGAGGGTGTATATCAGTACAGTGGCTGGGCAGTTGGTAAAAATTTCTGAGGAATGGTTCGCAGAGTCCTTTGACCTTCAAGTAGATGGTTTGGGAGATCTATCAGAGATTCCCAAGGATGTAATTTTTGATGCTAGGAGCATAGTCTCTTTGTCGGGTGAGCTAGTAAGTCTGTCGGGAAGGAAGAATCAAATGAAAATTGAGTTTTGCCTTCTTTGCGACATTATGGCAAAATATATTTCCGTGAAGGCAGGGTCTTTCAATGCCATTATAGTAGAGAAGTTTTCGTTGGTGACAGCAGTTGTTTGTGGAGTACGGATGAACTGGGCTAGTATTTGTTCAACATTCTTAAGAAAATGGTGACTCCAGGGTCTAAGCAAGCCAAGGGCTTCGCTGTTCAAATCAGTCTTCTGCTGGAGAATATTTCAAATCTGGAATTAGGCGAATCTTCAGAGTTTCCTGCTTCCAAAATCCTTACTGAGAATACTGTGCACCGATTTGTCTCTCTTAATGATAAAGTTAGTGCAGAGGAAGCTGCTGGGACACCCAAGCCAAAGGCTGCCTCTAAGAAAAGACAAGTTGTTGCTGCTGTTGGAGCACCAGTGATTAAAAAGAAGCGGACAATGAGGAAAAAACCAACTTCTTCAAAAGATAATCTGGAGATAGTGGCTGTGGCACAAGAGGCCATGCCCATTCAAATGTTTGAGCCAATTACTGATGCACCAGTTGCTGAGGACATTTCTGACCAACCAGCTGGTGAAACTGATGGTGTAAAAGAATTTGCTGCTGATGTTGATGCTACTGCTGAGAAAATTGATGAGCAGGTGGCAGAACCATCAGCTAATGTTGAGACAAGTGTTGGAGAGTCTTTTGAACCAGCAGTGGAGGTTCCTGCTGAGGAAGCAAGGCCCTCATCTGCTGATGATGTGGATTTTATAATTCAACAGGTGATCGAAGACACTGCTCTCGTGGGACCAGCAGAAGAAATTCAGGAAGTTGCTGCATCTGCTGATAGAGATCAACCAGCTGCTACAACTGAAGAGAGACACTGGTTCAATCTTCCTTATGAAGATTTGATGGCTCGGTTTGATGCTGAAAGACAAGTTGTCACTGCTAGTGACACAGACGAGGATATAGAGCAAGTGGATGTTTTCACTGCTGAAGACCTAGAAGCTGAGAGACCAGGTTTTGGAACAGACGTTGGGAATGTGCAGTTACAGTCAGTTGATGACGACCAGCAGGTACAATTTTCTGTTGAGGAACCATCTGCAGATGAGGCTATGTCCTTGGAGGATATCTTGTTATCTATTACGCTCGACATTTCATTGCCCTCTGCCGGCATGTAAGTCACCAAGATAACGATGGGCAAAACGATCAAGATCCCAGGCGTTGTAGATAGAGCTCTGGATTTGGCCAATCTTCCTCAAATTCCTGCTGATGACAAAGGAAAGGCCATTCTGGTGGAGAAAGACCCAGTGAAGGACAATCCGGCCAAGGAGAATTATTTCTTGATTTGTGCATATATTGATCTGCTTGTAAATTTGCGAGCTCAAGTCATAGAAGCAGTTGACCAATTCTTTCATTCTTTTAGTTTCAAGAAGTTTGCAACCATTAATATTGAGAGTTATCCAGGAAAGAAGAAAAATTTTGATCTGGGGAGAGACAGAGATAACTCACGTAGCTCTTAGCAGAAAGAGGTATATTTTGCTGAAATATAGAGAAGTTTTGGTGAGGAAGTTTTTGGAATCATGGAAGAACAAATTTGTACCTGGCCAAGGTTCTTCGGCGGTTGATCTAAAAATGATAGATTTGCTTTCAAATCTTCAGTTATTTGTTCTTGAATAGTTAAGGGAGCATCCCCTAGCGCACGGTCTCAAATGGACTAGAACATGTTGCTCCAAAATTGTTGAAGGGAGATCCCGTGACCATGGTGCAATCATTGCCAGAACAAACACCAACACTAAGTCCACGTGCTGGCTTAGAACAATGATTCGTGTGGATGGGATGTGGGTTGTTGAGCCATTTTATGATCAATGGGTGAAGATCCCAAGGCCGGTAGTATGTACAGAAGTATCTAAACAGCGCTGTTTTGTGGACTTCTTCCCAACTGTGAGTGAACCCCTCAGAATTTTGAGAAAAATATGGGCTGATATTTGTCTGGAGATTGTCGGATTTTGTGCTTCTAGGAGACTTCTACCAGTTGGTTCTCTAAATTTTTCCAGGTCTCTGTCAGTAGTTGCACCAGTTCTTCGAGTTGCTCTTCGCCAGTCTCCAGTTTTTGCCATGCGAGTTTCTCAATTTTGTTCAGTATTTATTGATTACAGTTTGTTCAGTTGGTTACCTACAGTAGATATTACAGATTTTCTTTCTTCCATTGATTTGGAAAGAACAGCATTACGCCAGGTACATAGATCTTTTGCTTCGTCAGTTGCTCCCCATGTATAGTTATTAGATGAGCAATCTTCCTCCTCTTACAGCTCCGATGAGTCTATGAACTTTGATGATACTCCTACCTCTATCTCTCTACCAGCTACTGCTTCTACTACTCCAGATGTCACTGAGGCACTGAACCAGTTGCGAGCTTCGATAGATCAAATCTGTGAACGAGATGATGGTGCCAAGCACAGGGATACACTTTTATTGCATCTCCACAACTTTGAGAGGCAAGTTATCGCACGCCTCGACGCTCAGGATAGGGTTCTTGGGCCGTTGCGCAGGGATTCAAATGATCAACGCAATCTCTTGTCGTTGGAGTTACAATCATCTCATAAACAGCTTGGCAATCAACTTGTAACTACTGGTCTAGATGTCGTTGATGTTCGGAGAGTGGTTAGGGAGTCTCACCAAGAGCTTAACGCTAGAATCAATACTCTAGATGAGCAAGTGGCGGATACTCGACATGAGTTATTGGAGTTTAGTTCTCAAGCACAGCAGACCCTGAATATCATCACCAGCCAACTGAGCGAGCTTGTTGCATATATTAATCGGGGTGGTGATAACTAAAAGGGGGAAATTAGCAGCAGTCGTCGCCCTCTACCTACTCCTGTTCATCAAAGTGAAGGAACTGGTGATGCTGTGAGAATAACGAAGCCTACACATATTGACAATGCAAACAGAGAAATTCTGGAGAGAATGAGGAATGAGGATAGAGAAAGGGAAAGAAGAGAAAGAAGCAGAGGAAGCAGGAGTGGATCGTATAAAAGAAGAAGATTTTAGATCTTTAGAGGATTGGCTTATTGTTGTACAAATCTTTTGTACCTCATTTTCAGTTAATGGAATTTCTGTTTCCAGCAGTTCGTGTGCAATTTATCTTTGCATATTTATTTATCTCGACTGCTAAGTTTTGTCATCACCAAAAAGGGGGAAATTGTTAGGATAAAATTTATTAGTTTTGGTGATAACAAAATAAGACTAATTGCTACTGGAATGTCAGCCGTTGCAATTTTACAGAAGATTGTTATCAGTCGATAGTTGATTTCAGCAGGATGTTTATTCAAAGGAAATCAGCAGATGAAATAATCAGCAGATGGTTAGAAATCAACAGGTGAATTCTTCCAGGGTAATCAGCAGGCGCAAGAATTTGAAAGACTGCATGTTTTGTTAAGTATTACAAAACGACAGCGTTTGGATTAGTCAAAACGACAACGCTCAAATAAGTTGAAACGGCAGCGTATTGATCTAGCGCTATAATCTCAGTCATTGGAGTTTGCGTTGATAATTCAGCAGATGGCTACAGTGAGATTCAGCAGATGGCTACAGTGAGATTCAACAGATGGGTACAGTGAAATTCAGCAGATGGCTACAGAAGAATCAGCAGATAGCTACAGTGGATTGTTTACCAGTCGATGGAACTTAATGTTAGTGGAAGTTAAACAATGTCGTTTGGATAAATAGATACGACAGAGTTTTGCCTTCGCGCTAAGATTCAGTCGATGATTTTGCTATGGTAATAACCAGCAGGTACATCTCTTAAGGGAAACCAGCAGGTAGCTACAGTGATATTGGACCAGCCGATACTTTTTGAAGTGAAATATTTCAAGCGATCAGCTGATGCATACTATCAGGCGATGAAGTAATCAGCCGATGTATTCTTTCAATTGTTCAAGTCATCAGCTGTTGTGCAAATCAATGTATCGATTCGAAACGTTCATTCAGAAGAAATCAAGGGCGAAGATTGAATCGTACATATGCCATTAATTGAGGGAACGGTATCAGTACTATTCTTGGTAAATAGTACACTGTATCAGAGAGCGGTTTACGGCGTTTGCACAAATATGGAACAACGCCAAATTTACTCTGACATTGTGCGACTTGCCTCTTAGTGGAGCAGGAATTATGGTGTAAAAATTTGACAAAAATTCAAACGGGATTTATTTCCTTTGGAGAATTTAATGACCGTTGAGAACGAAGACTATAAATAGCAGAAGCTGGAATGAAGAAATAATCCTTCACTCTTATTATCTTGCGGTCACGCTGTCAAAATACTCCCAGAGCTTTTCACACATTGAAGTTATCTTTCAAAAGCTCAAACACTCGAGAACAAAACCGTTAATCTTCATAGAAAAATCTTCGAGTCTTCCTCTGGTTCACATTGTTGAATCGTGTTTCTTTGTTTAGAAACCAGAGGATTTTACAGCACTCAAATTACTGTATTCATTGTTCTTATC
>KV003925.1:38727-63898 GCA_001598015.1 Dorcoceras hygrometricum | reverse complement strand
GGATCATGGTAAAGCGCCTAGCAACATCACCCCATGATCCCCTAGGTATCACTGATAGTGCCTGCAAGAACCAGTCGATCATGGTTAGCGTACAGTACGGTCCTTTCAACTCAAATATCCCGATCAGATCAACGACCATTGGTAAATCAAGAGTCGCTAGAGATCCAACAACCATGCATACATCTTGGAGATCAAATAGTAACACTGCATGTGTACTAGGTAAACCCATTTCCCAAAACACATCTAGTACTACTGGCCAGAGATTTATGACACTATTATCTCCTCAGATAGCATAGGATATCCACGCACAAAGCCGAGCGGTGAATCCTCGACAACGAAGCATCGACTCCTACATGCATCGGGACCTCACCCAATCCCGCCACCTAATGGCCCCAACTGAGTAGGTAAACGGGTCAAAGTGAGGCACCTATCATGTAGAGTCTCAATGATGTTTTGAGTAGTGAGGACTAATCATACAACCAAGACCTCAGACTCATCCACTCGACAAATGGTAACCACTTGGAAAATCCGAACGAGGGTAGTTCGATAGATCACCAGGTCACTATCCATCTGCATGCTCAGAACATCACAATGTTCCCTACCAATGAAACGTGGTACTTCGCATCGCAGATGCTAGTCTCAAGCTCGGGCGGCCTTATCCTCATTTTGACGGCCCAATCGACTAGGAACGAGTTCAGAATATACAGTGACTATTAGATGTGTTTCATGATAGCCATCATATCCACTATCACATCAAACATACACTATGGTGCATTCTAGGTCTTTATCCAACACAATTTTTAACATTATAACATAATGAAAATAAATAATTCCATAAAAGAATACGAATTTTATAAATAAAGATCGTTATACAAAAGAGTCAATAAAACCCACACGCCACAAGTTGGCTAGTTGGGCATCTACTCTACCAATCTATGCCAAAACCCGAAAGTTACCAACATCTTACAACAATTCTTCTAAGCTGATTACTAAACAGTTCACAGGATACAATATAGCTCAGCGCTCAATTATGTTGTCCAGCTCGGAACTAATCTGACCAACTAGCTCAGACCAAAGCTGGTCTTGGTTTAACATCAAAACCCATCGGCAGACCTCTAAACTAGAACCAGATCACACAGGACCTTTCCACACCACATCAGCATCACAGCTTGTCTCTAATCTCAAATCAATGTACAGTAAAGTACATGAGACCAACTCAGCCCATCGCAGACTTCGCTGAACCTAAAACAGTTTACCTCATGTAGCTAGCATAAAACCTTAGACCAGCTGGTAGAAAAACTGATTCTTATCAACCCAAATCCTTAAGCTATAACATCTCTACTGATAAATCATCCATCAGCTCTGATTATCAGTGCTTAAAACAAATGATAATCTTCACTGAAACCCGAACATCTTGTACTATCAGCTTAGCACAAATTCCTGGACCATCACGCATATAAGCTGGTATCTTCACCAGCAGCTTACCAAGCTGAATTATCTCTATTGGTAAATCGCTATTCCGATCTGACTAACTCGATAATTACTATCTGATAATTTCCAGTTCTCACAACAATACTCTCCGGACCCCTTACAAGAATTTTGTTCTTGAAATTCAAAAACTTCCCGAAGAGTTCTGGGTAGCGTTCCTTGATGTCGGCCTCTATCTCACACGTAGCTTCCTCCTCGGGATGATTTAGCCACTAGACCTTGACCATGGGAATGGTCCGATTGCTTAGCTTCCTATCCTGTCTGCCTAAGATCCGAATAGCTCGCTCCTCGAATGTCAACTACAGTGATAGATGAAGCAGCTTGACACTCAGCACATGCGAGGGGTTCGACACGTATTTTCTAAGCATGTAGATGTGGAAGACATTGTGTATGGCTGATAGGCTTTGGGGTAGGAGCGACCTTCACAAAAAGTGGCATGAAGACTCCTCCAGAGTGCTGATGTGACACGTATATCAGTCCGACACAATCGAGACTGGTATCCCATGTAGCCTAACGATCTCCCGAATGTACAACTCTGCATACTGCATCATGGTGAACATGGTCTTCACTGAAAGAAAATGTGCCTAATTTGTGAGTCGGTCCACAATCAGCCATATAGAATTAAAACCCCTAATGATCCTCGATAATCCTACAACAAAGTCCATAAAAATTTTCTCCCACTTCCACTCCGAAATAGATAGAGGTCTCTGTAGTCCAGCGGGCCTTGATGTTCTGCCTTGACCTGCTGGAAATTCAAGCACTCAGACACAAAACGACTGATATTGCGCTTCATGCACCGCCAAAAATACAACAGCTGTAGGTCCCTGTACATCTTCGTGCTCCCTAGGTGAACCGAATAAGGTGACGCATCTGTCATAATCGACTCTCTCAGTGCATCACCTGAAGGAACCCAAAATCTTTCTCTAAACTTTGTAGTCCCGTCTTCCACGATGTAGAGTCCACTGACCTTATCGTCATATCTAAACCTCTACTTCTTCCCATCACTAGCCTGACTATTGCGAATGCGATCAAGTAGAGTGGACTTTACGGTCATATATTCAGTATAGGATCCCTCACTACAGTATAAACCTCCAATTCAAAGTTCTGAATCTCTTGCTGTAATGGCTCTGTAACCTTCAGATGAGCTACAACTGCGGTATTCCTACTCAGTGCATCGGCCACAAAGTTAGCTTTCCTCGGATGGTAGCTAATCTCACAGTCGTAATCTTTCACCAACTCTAGCCATATCCTATATCTCATGTTCAACTCCTTCTGCGTGAAGAAATACTTCAGGCTCTTGTGGTCTGTGAGTATCTTGCACTTCTGTCCATACAGATAGTGCCTCCAAATCTTGAGTGAAAAAACGACTGCTGCTAACTCCAGATCATGCGTCGGGTAATTCCTCTCGTGTATTTTCAGCTATCTAGAGGCGTATGCTATAAATCTGCATGTCATCCTGCATCAACACTGCTCTTAGGCCTCACTTAGATGCATTAGTGTAGATCACGAAGTCTGTCAGGCCCGGTGTTCTAAATCAGGGATTAATTTATCAATTAATCGCAATTCACGGAAGCATAAAATATGGGCTAAAAATCTTTGTGTGGGCCTGAACCGGAAATATCATTTAAGATAAGTTCATACTTAAATATAGACTTTAACTCAAAAGCCAGCAGGAGAAACCACAACACCCATATATATACATGCAACTCCAATCGAATCAACAACACAAATACACAGGGCATCCCCTGGTAACGACTCGTAGAACTCCACCAGTTGACTCAACCCTCGGACCAGCTGATCTATCTGCAAAGGCCTGCAATGGCCAACACACGGTCAAAGAAGCCCCAAGGGAAAAATAAACGAGGTCAAAACCTCAGTACAAAGAGCAACTCATACAGCTAATAAAATCAAGCATGAAACATGTCATGTTGTGCAATGCATGAGAGCTGTCAATGAATATCGGAAATCAAGGCACAACAACTCAGCTGTGCATTAAAATCTCAATAAATCTTGAGAATCCAAATCACAACGACTCATTTGGCTATCACGACTCAGCGACGACATTGGATTCTCGGGCACGACGACTCAGTCGGCCAAATCACGACCAATGATTATTCGGTATCAAAGGAAATCAGGCTCAATATGTGGTGTATGTATGCAATGCCAATAAAAATATGAACTCAACATACAATAGACCATATGCAAATCAGCACGGCAAAGACATAATAAATTAGTTCAACTTCTTCATGCTGTACACGACTACGCAGTTCAGCTCACAGTCATCAACACTACACATACAATCAGCGCAGCGACTCAGCCCAAGCATACAAGATACTGCAGTTCAGTGCATAGATAAACAGGCAATACAAGTAGAATCAGCTCACGCCTACAGGGTATAACAGGATAGCATACACACAACTAGGCCACGGTGACTCAGCTCACGGCCAAATATGTTAACATGCTCATCTCAAACTGTATTATACGCTCAATTCGTACCTGCTCAAATCTTACCAATTACCTCCCAAGCTCACGGCAGAACAGCAAGTTCTTCTAGCCAAACCCTAGCCCTCGATCGACAGCTCAGGATCACCAGAAATCTCAAATCTGAAACAGAGCCAACTCAACCTGAAATCACAAAAGACGGCTTACGTAGTTTCTCAGCTATTTCCTCGTCCGGACTTCTCTGACCACAATACCGATAGGGAAACGATGGGTTTGGGAAGAGCTAGCGGCACCACTCTTGACCAAAACTGGTCAGCCGATCCCCAGCCAGTCGAGAAATAAAGGCACGGGTGAATAGTGCTAGGGTTTTGCAATAGCGTACGCTCTCGGGAGAGAAATATCTCGAAGTGTAGAAAATGGATAATAATGCGTACATGGTCTAAGTCCACAATATATATACTACTTAGTTCCTCCGGTCCAATCTACAATGCTTCCTTATCCGCTCAACTCTCTGCACTGTACCAGCTCGGGTCCCAGCTGGTACCAGCTCAGACATCCAACAGCAAGCTGCTTCCCAGCTGGTGCGCACAACAGCTCACGCCCGCTACTCAGGTCACGTACCCAGCATCTTACGGCTACAGTGGTGCCATATCAGCTCAGACTTCCCCACCGCAATCCAGCCCGAGAAAGCATCTTACGGCTATAGTGGTGCCATATCAGCTCAGACTTCCCCACCGCAATCCAGCCCGGGCAAAGAAACTCAGCTTGCGCACATGATCCAGCTCGGGTATTCAGCACAGCTCTCGCACCCAGATCGGACCGCACACCTCAGTTCAGATCATGCTCCCACATCTGTTCTCCAGTTCTCACAGAACAACTAGGAGCTCATCTACTGCTCCAGCTTAGGTATGAAAGCACACCAGATCACGCATCATCACAGATCGCGCATGTAGATCAGATCATATACATATCAGTTCGCGCCAAACCCAGCTCAGCTCAGAGCTAACAAATCCGATCTCGCTTCCAGATCAGGGATAACAGATCGCACTATCTAGGCTACGAACTATCCAGCTCACATGCAACCACATGTCAGTTCTCACGCTCACAGATCACACAACCACAAAAATTACGCTCTCGTAGCTCAGGCCTGATTATGCACTCCAACCAGCTCGGAGTCTTCAGCTCAAACTCAATAGCTCTCATCTCGTGCGCTAACAGCTCTCGCGTGTTACTCCAGCTCAGGAGTGAAACAATCAGTTCTCGCCTGAACTGACCCTCAATAACAACTTTCATCCAAAGCTGGAAACTATGAACAACTCTCATCTAGTTGCGCGTCATCATCAGCTCGGGTCCAAGCTGTTTTCACAAATCTAGCACATCCCAATTCTCGTAATCTGGTCCCTCAGCTCAGGGCACCCAGAGCATCTCTAAACTGAATCCAGATTACATTCATGTGGTAAATCTTCGAGCTGTTTTTCTTTAAGCTTTTATCCTCAAACAGCTCACAGCAGAAACTCAAACCAAACAACGAAGCAAATCAGCTCAGATCTGTCCTCACAGACTAGATCACGTCCGACCTGGTCTATGCCAACCCCAAAGGTTACCAACAGCTTACACCATACCCCTAATGTGACGTCCAAACCCATGGGAATCAACGGATTTGAGTAATTGGAAAATTGAAATGAATAGAAGTACTAAATGCGAAATGTTGTTAGCTGTATTCCCTTTCAAAAACTGGTACACAAACCAATGGCGCCAAACGTAAATAGCAGAAACAGCTTTGGAATAAAATAACTTCAGGTTTCGATTACCAAATGAGATATTACAACTATCGGAACTCTATATGAAAGCTCTATTGTTGTAATGGATCTTAATATAGTTTTTGTCAAAAGATCAAAAACTACAACAGCTCTGACTTCATGGAAACGTTGGCCTTTGATAAACACGCGCAACCCCAAATCTGGTTCACCTTGCATCACCCGCCTGACCCTGAGCTGCCTCATCTGCATCAGGAAAACTAGTGAGCCTAGGGGCTCAACAAGTAAAACTGAAGATAACAAAGTCATATAATGCAGGCATAACTGAATCATGATACATAATTTAAAGGGAGCCATCTGAACTGAAATCTTGCTAATGAAAAGACAGATCGGGAATCAGATCTGAATCGCATTTATACTGAGTGAATCATGGCCTAGAGGCTCTCTGGTGGTCCTGGTGTTTGCTAGCATCTTATCTGAATTAAGTAACTGGTGAAGGGATATTATAGTATTACCATAATGTTGGTCCCTTCCTGGTTGACCGGGTCCTCTATGCCATAAGTCCTTAAAACTGAAAGTTACTTCCTTTAATTGAAATGAAATAGCTATTATACATTGCTTTTGATCGAAGATCGATTACTAAAACTGGTAGATTCACTTCCATGAAACTCATTTTGTCTTTAAAACATTACTGAAACCAGCTCGGAAGAGAAAACCGTGTATGACACAAAATAGCTTTGGCTAAAGAAAATAGATCACAAGCGTAAAGAACAGCTTTTGGTTATATAAAACGATCTCGGGTGTGAAAACAGATCACAGGCGTGAAGCACAGCTTTGGCTAAGGAAAATAGCTTACGAATAGGGAAAACAGATCTGGTTCTAAGAAAAACAGCTTATGCGTAGTAAAACAGATTGGTTCTAGGAACAACTTACACGTAGTAAAACAGATTTGGTTCTAGGAAGCAGCTTACGCGTAGTAAAACAGTAACATAAGCTTCGGAGCAAGGATTTCAGCTTTGGAAGGTCACTCAGCTTTGAGAAACCCAAAAAGTTTAGCAACGAATCATGCAGTCTGGTCAAGGAAAATAGGCCAGATCTACTTAGAAACGAAGGTACTGCAATTATCTCAGACAGTGTCTAAACATACCAGCTCAGCTTATTCGATCAGAACATAGTCCCGATCAAACCAGCACCACCTATCCGTTCAAAGTCAATGTCCAGAACCTTTACAGCACACGGGAAAACAAGAAACTTCTCTTGTCCTATCTTATCTTGAATCTGTACAACTCAGTATTTGAAAACACAACTCTTGCTAAACGATAACTGGTGAGTTTCCTCAAAACTAAAACATCAAAACAGTGAATCCATAGCTTAAACATAAACATGAACTGAACTGAAACATGCATCAGGCAAGCACACAACAGAAAACAACGAAGCGAAATATATGTTTTCCAGATGCAGCAAGAATCAATTTTACTTTGCCTGAACTGAGGATCGCAACGAACATATGGCATCGGCTGGAAATTTCCTCAAGCACACTCTGAGAGCTTCTAAATATTTTGAGAGAACTAAAAGATTTCTTGCAACCAAAAATGAGATTTCGAGCTCACGTAAACAATCATATGTGAGTATAATTTGTAGTAGCTGAGAGGTACAATGATTAGGCATGTGTTATCATACCAAATCCTTGCAAATTGATGAAAGCTCCCTACTACTATTTAATTTTTAAATTGGATACACCATTTTTATAAAAAAAATACTCCATTCCAAAAGCATTTTATTTAAAGAAAACTGCTCCAGCTCGGGATTGTGCTTGGGGCAAAATCCTTCTAGAACCCATCTGGCCGTGCTTCTAAGCTGAAATAAAAGAAATCAGCTTAGACAACTGAAACTAGCTTGAACTAAAATCTGGATGTTCAAATATCAAAACAACCCTTAGAATAAAAAGGCTAGCAATTGTGGTTCTATGGATTTTGGGGCGCTACAACTCTACCCTCCTTACTGAAATTTCGTCCTAGAAATTTACTTTACCAAACAGCTCTGGGTAGAATCTACGCATATCCTCTTCTGTCTCCCATGTTGCTTCCCATTCTGATTGGTTAGACCACTGAACTTTAACCATCGGGATGCTACGATTTCTTAACTTCCTATTCTCTCTATGAAGGATCCTATCTGGTCTTTCTTCATAACCCAGATCTGGCACAAGCTGGATTGGTTCATAGCTCAAAACATGCGACGGGTTGGGAATGTATTTCCTCAAAGCTGATACGCTATTCTCTCTATGAAGGATCCTATCTGGTCTTTCTTCATAACCCAGATCTGGCACAAGCTGGATTGGTTCATAGCTCAAAACATGCGACGGGTTGGGAATGTATTTCCTCAAAGCTGATACGTGGAAAATGTTATGCACCAAGGACAGATGTGGGGGCAATGCTAGTCTTTAAGACAACGTTCCTACTTTGTCCAAAATCTTGTATGGACCAATGAACCTTGGGCTGAACATGAACTTGTTCCCAAATCTCATTACTCCTTTCAATGGAGCTACCTTTAGGAACACATGATCTCCAGCTTCGAAACTCAGTTCGCGGCGTTTGTTATCAGCATAGCTCTTTTGCCTGCTCTGAGCTGTCCTCAATCGATCTCTTATCTTTTTAATAGCTTCAGCGATCTGTTCTACTATATCTGGTCCCAAACCAGCTCGCTCTCCTATCTCATCCCAATGAATGGGTGTCCTGCATTTCCTGTCGTAGAGAGCTTCGTAACGAGCCATCTGAATTGATTCTTGGAAGCTATTGTTGGATGTGAATTCTACCAAGGGTAGCTTCAAATCCCAGCTTTCTGAAAAATCTATGATACAAGCTCTGAGTAAATCTTCCAGTATCTGAATCACCCTTTTTGATTGACCATCTGTTTGGGGGTGAAAGGTTGGGCTAAAGCTCAACTTAGTATCCAAAGCTCTGTGTAGACTCTTCCAAAAAGCTGACGTAAATCTTGGATCTCTGTCAGATACGATCGAGACTGGGATACCATGAAGTCTTACTATTCTCTTATATACGGCTCAGCGTATTTACTCACATCGTAAGTTGTTTTTACTGGTAATAGGTGAGCAAATTTTTTGAGTCGATCTATTATAATCAAAATAGAATTGTATCCTTGAACAGTTCTGGGTAAACCAACTACGAAATCCATTGCAATACTCTCCCACTTCCATTCTGCTATCGGCAGGGGTTGCAGCATCCCAGCTGGTATCTGATGCTCTGCTTTGACCAGTTGACAGGTTAAGCATTTTGAAACAAATTTAGCAATATCGCGTTTCATGCCTGGCCACCAATACATCTTCTGAAGATCTTTATACATTTTGGTCTCCCTGGGTGCACTGAGTACAGGGCTGTATGAGCTTCTGTCATCAGATCTGATCTCAAGTTGTCCACGCTAGGAACCCATAGTCTACCTTGATATCTAACAATTCCTCCAGCTATGGTATAGAGATTACTTCCCCTCTCTTCATCTTGTTTCACCCACTTCTTCAGTTGTTCATCCCTCAGTTGACCCTCTCTAATCTGGTTTATCAATGAAGACTGGATGGTGAGAACGACTGGGGCTGCAGTACTGTGATGAGGAACCAGATCTAGCCCACAATTCTCAATCTCATATGCTAAGGGCCTCTGAGCTGTGATCTGGGTTAATCCTATAGATTTCCTGCTAAGAGCATCTGCCACCACATTGGCTTTTCCTTGGTGGTAGCTAATGGTGCAATCAGAATCTTTGACCAGCTCTAACCACCTCCTCTGTCTCATGTTCAATTCTTTCTGGGTGAAGAAGTACTTTAAACTCTTATGGTCTATGAATATCTCACACTTCTCCCCATACAGATAATATCTCAAAATCTTCAGGGAAAAATCCCTTGCTGCTAGCTCCAGGTCATGCATAGGATAATTCTTTTCGTGATTCTTCATCTGTCTGGAAGCATATGCTATTACCCTACGATCCTACATCAACACATCACCTAAACCCAGCTTGGAAGCATCTGTGTAAATAACAAAATTCCCTTGTCCAGAAGGCATGATTAGTACTGGAGCTTCTATCAATGCTTGCTTCAACTTCTCAAAAATCTGCTGACATCTAGGGGTCCATTAAAACTTAACTTGTTTCCTAGTCAGCGAAGTCAATGGAATCGCTGTCTTCGAGAACCCTTGAATAAATCGCCTGTAGTATCCAGCAAGTCCCAAAAAGCTCCTCACCTCTGATACAGATTTGGGCACAGGCCAGTCTCGCACAGCTTCGACCTTAGCTGGGTCGACTTCTAATCCAACCTTAGAAATGATGTGACCTATAAATTCAACCTTCTCTAGCCAAAGTCACACTTGCTAAACTTAGAAAACAGTCGCTTGTCCTTCAAAACTTGTAGCACTATCCTAAGATGATTGGCGTGCTCTGACCTGGTCTTGGAATACACTAAGATATCGTCTATAAATACGAAAACAAACTGATCCAAAAATGGCTGGAAAACTCTATTCATCAGATCCATAACAGCAGATGGAGCGTTGGTTAATCCAAAAGGCATTACTAAAAACTCATAGTGGCCAAAATGTGTCCTGAAAGCTGCCTTATAGATATCGGCCTCTTTGATCTTAAGCTGATGGTATCCAGATCGCAAATCTATCTTGGAAAACACTGCTGATCCCTTCAACTGATCGAACAATTCCTCAATCCTAGGAGGAGGTAGTTATTCTTAATGGTAAGCTTATTCAACTCACGATAATCTATACACAATCTTAAGCTCCCATATTTCTTCTTAACGAATAAAACAGGGGCTCCCAAGGGGATATACTGGGTCGTATGAATCCTTTATCCAACAGATCTTGAATTTGTTCCTTCAGCTCTTTCATCTCTGTGGGAGCAAGCCTATAGGGCGGTCTGGAAACATGGGCTGCTCAAGGTACTAAACCGATAACAAATTCTAACTCTCTGTCTGGAGGTAGACCACTGATGTCATCTGGAAAAACTTCTAGAAACTCGTTTACTATTTTCACATCAGCTAGCTCGGGTTTACTAGTATTAGCTAGGGATGACAAACTAGCTAAATATCCCACTCCCCCTTTTCTCAAACAGAACTAGGCCTTAAAGGTTGAAATAATGCGAGGAACTCGTCTAATCTGGTTAGTTTCAAAAGAAAACTGGGATCCTTTGGTTGGCTTGACAGTTACTGTCCTGAGCTTAAAATCGATTACTACCACGTACTTTGATAATCAGTCTATTCCCAAAATCAAATCGAATTCAGTCATGGGTAAAACAATTAAATTTGCGGTAACTAAATGTCCTTGAAACTCGAGCTCTAAGTCACGATATATTCTATGAGATACCATCTCTTCTCCTAAAGCTAAAGCCACACAATAGCCTAGGGACAATTGTTCTGATTTACAAGGTAAATTCTTAGCAAAATCTTCAGCTATAAAGGAATGGGTCACACCCAAATCTAACAGGACAATAGAGGGCATACCAATAACCGAGATCTTACCCGTAATTACAGTAGAATCGGGGTTTTCTTGCTCAGCTGTCTTGATGTAAGCTCGACTGGGCACCAGTTGTTTCGACTGTGGACATAACCTGGAGATGGTTGGCTTGCTCAGCTGTCATGACGTAAGCTCGACTGGGAACCAGTTGTTTCGACTGTGGACATAACCTGGAGATGTGACCTTAAGCACCACACTTGTAACAGCCACTCTGGCTAGCTCTACACTGTCCCAGGTGATTCTTTTGGCACTTGGGGCAAACTGGCTTGTTTTCTCTAACTGGAACTGCACTAATAGGCTGAACTGGTAACGGTTTCTGTTCTTGAGGTCGTTGCTGGTTCCTGTTCTGTTTTTTATATGGTCTTTGGTCTTTTTGTTGGAAGGCCTGCCTCTTCTGCTGTCTCTCCTCTTCGAAATCCTTCCAATCCCTACTCGCAGGGCCTTGTCTACTGCTTCTCTGTAAGTTTTGGGCCTTGCTAGCCTAACATTTAGCTTGAATGTAGGCTTTAGTCCTTCCATAAAATGACTCAAATTCTCCTCGGAATCTCTTCCAATAAGAGGAACAAAATAACAGTCTCTCTCAAACTTTTGGATATACTCCTGCACTTTCATGCTCCCTTGTTTCAAAGTCAGGAACTCCTGCTTCAGCTCAGAACTCTTGTCTGCTGTGAAATACTACTCAAAGAACACTCGTTTAAACTCATCCCATGAGAGGGTCGCCAAATCTACTGACAGCTTTGCTCCCTCCCACCAGATCATTGCATCGTCTCTTAACATGTAGATAGCGCACCTAGGCCTATCCAGATCTGGAATATGAAGGTATTCAAAAATAACTTCCATCGCCTTGATCCAGCTCTCAGCAACAAGCGGATCTGTTGTACAACTAAACTCCTTTGGTTTCTATCTTCGAAATTTCTCCTGGGAATCATCATGATTTGGTCCCCTGATGTTATAAGATTCGCCGTTGCCTCTTCCGAACTGTTCTACTAACAGTTCTAATAGTTGGGTAATACGAGCATTATTGTCTAGACTGGGTTCTTCTACAGGGGTGCTTCTTCTACCTCTTCCTCTACCTGACATCTTAATCTATAGAAAACTCCTTGGTTTCTATCTTCGAAATTTCTCCTGGGAATCATCATGATTTGGTCCCCTGATGTTATAAGATTCGCCGTTGCCTCTTCCGAACTGTTCTACTAACAGTTCTAATAGTTGGGTAATACGAGCATTATTGTCTAGACTGGGTTCTTCTACAGGGGTGCTTCTTCTACCTCTTCCTCTACCTGACATCTTAATCTATAGCCCGCAATCCAACACAAAAGAACATTAGAACTCAAAAGAGAAATGACTTAACATAACAATAAAACTCACAGATCAGGAGATGAAGACGGCGAGAACTGCTCTAGACTGGGAAGTGTGTGTTTATCTCAGGGCCATGCTCTGATATCAAGTTGTGACGCCCAAACCCATGGGAATCAACGGATTGGAGTAATTGGAAAGAAAAGAAGGACTAAATGCGAAATGTTGTAAGTTGTATTCCCCTACAAAAACTGGTACACAAACAGATGGCGTTAAACGTAAAGAGCAGAAACAGCTTTGGAATAAAAGAAATTCAGATTTCGATTACAAAATGAGATATTACAACTATTGGAACTCTATATAAATTCTCTATTGTTGTAATGAATCTTAATACAGTTTCCGTCAAAATATCAAAAACAACAACTTTGAGTTCGCAGAAACACTGGCCTTTGATAAACACATGCAACCCCCAAATCTGGTTCAGCTCGCGCCACCCGCCTGCACCTGAGCTGCCTCACCTGCATCAGGAAAACTAGTGAGCCTAGAGGTTCAACAAATAAACTGAGGATAACAAAGTCATATAATGCAGGCATAACTGAATCATGATACGTAATTTAAAGGAAGTCATCTGAACTGAAATCTTGCTAATGAAAAGACAGATCGGGAATCAGATCTGAATCGCATTTATACTGAGTGACTCATGGCCTAGAGGCTCTCTGGTGGTCCTCGTTCTTGCTAGCATCTTATCAGAATTAAGTAACTGGTGAAGGGATATTATAGTATTACCATAATCTTGGTCCCTTCCTGGTTGATCGGGTCCTCTATTCCATAAGTCCTTAAAACTGAAAGTTACTTCCTTTAATTGAAATGAAATAGCTATTATACATTGCTTTTGATCGAACATCGATTACTGAAACTGGTAGATTCACTGCTATGAAACTCATTTGTCTTTTATATTACTGAGTGGACAGCTGGCCTACGAGCTGATGATAGCAGAAACCAGCTCGGAAGAGAAAACCGTGTATGACACAAAATAGCTTTGGCTAAAGAAAATAGATCACAAGCGTAAAGAACAGCTTTGGTTATATAAAACAGATCTCCGGTGTGAAAACAGATCACAGGCGTGAAGCACAGCTTTGGCTAAGGAAAATAGCTTACGAATAGGGAAAACAGATCTGGTTCTAAGAAAAACAGCTTATGCGTAGTAAAACAGATTTGGTTCTAGGAACTATTAGATGTGTTTCATGATAGCCATCATATCCACTATCACATCTAACATACACTATGGTGCATTCTAGGTCTTTATCCAACACAATTGTTAACATTATAACATAATGAAAATAAAGAATGCCATAAAGAAATGCGTATTTCATAAATAAAGATCGTTATACACAAGAGTCAATAAAACTCACACACCACAAGTTGGCTAGTTGGGCATCTACTCTAACATGATAAAAAATAACTGGTGAGTTTCCTCAAACTAAAACATCAATGCAGTGAATCCATGGCTTAAACATGAACATAAACTGAACTGAGACATGCATCAGGCTTGCACACGACAGAAAACAACGATTCATTATATGTTTCCAGATGCAGCAAGAATCAATTTTACTTGCCTGGACTGAGGATCGAAACGAACACATGGCCTCGGCTGGAATCTCCTCAAGCACAATCTGAGAGCTTCTAAATATTTTGAGAGAATTAAAAGATTTCTTGCAACCAAAAATGAGATTTGGAGCTCACGTAAACAATCATATGTGAGTATGATTTGCAGTAGGTGAGAGGTACAATGATCAGGCATGGGTTATGATACCAAATCCTTGCAAATTGATGAAAGCTCCCTACTACTATTTTAATTTGTAAATTGGCTACGCCATTTTTATAAAAACAAGACTCCCTTCCAAAATCATTTTATTTAAGGAAAACTTCTCCAGCTCGGGATTTTGCTTGGGGAGAAATCCTCTAGAAGCCATCTGGCCGTGCTTCTAAGCTGGAAGAAAAGAAATCAGCTTAGCAACTTAAACTAGCTTGAACTGAAATCTGTATGTTCAAATATCAAAACAGCCATTAGAATAAAAAGGCTAGCAATTGTGGTCATACGGATTTTGGGGCACTACACCTAAGCTTCTCGCTAAAACACTTCCTCCCGTATGTCCAGTTTTCGTGACCAACCAGCATGCATCTAAGCTGGATCCCTCAAGCCATGTATCCGACACACTCAACAAGGATATCGTTCTCTAGCAACACAAGTCAGCACTCCAGGCTGATCAATCTCATCCAATACTCCCTAAGCTGGTTAATCTCGATTCGTTAATCACTAATTTGGACTAATTAGGCCGTTAATTATCTCCGCTAATTATAGTCCTCACATTCTCCCCACCGTAAGAGATTTAGTCCTCGAAATCATTCACAACAGCCTGTATACACCAAGTCAGGTCATAGCACAAGCTGAAAACAAACGTAGCACCAATTGCCTCTAGGGCAGAACCCAGTACTCAAGGGAAGATAAGGGTACTCATGCCCTCTCTAGGTTGCCACCGCTCAGGTAACCTCTTCTTCATCGTACTAACTCTTGTGCACCGATACCCAAGATATGGTCTGAACCTCAATGGTTTCTCCTCACGGTCCAGACTCTCACTGGAAAATCAAAACATAACAGGGTTTGTTCCAGCTCAACTCCATCAGTCCTCAACACACAGAATGATTTGACTCATGCTTCCACGGCTTAGACACATGAAATTCATCATGCACCGATAACAACTCAGCCGGCATCCTCAAAATGCACGTCCAAAAGAGCTAATCCGCTAACAGTTCATAAGGACCGATGATTCTAGGAGCTAACTCACCCTTACCTCAGTCTCTCCACACGATCTGAAGGGAAAACAAACTCGCAAAATGCATGTTTTCTACTCAAAACGCATTGCAAGAGCTCGCAGGAAATCTCAAAAAACAGCATGGTCCGCTCAATTTGGCCATTTCGGTTAGAGTGGTAAGCTGTTCACACCGCCAATCTAACCCTCAAAGTTTCTTGGAAGCACTCCCAACATCGGGAAGAGACTCAAAAATACCTGTTGTACACAGTCAAAACCGGCACATCATGCGAAATCACCGCAAGGTCGATGCACAACTTCAACATCTTCTGCAAACTTCAGTTGTACTAAAGAAACTTAGCAGGGACGAACTTCAATCATCAACCTACTATTACCCAAAAATCATATCACAACCTCGACCCAATTGAGGTAATAGGGTAACTGCACCTCTAGTCTTGACCTTACACTCTCAAAGGAGCACCCCACAATGTAGAAGTGTCAGAATCACACTGCAAGCCTTCTGCACTACAAGGTACATACTGGCTTAATGATCACACACAACCTTTACTTATGATCAAATCAGTTTACAGGATTCTCATCCAGCTTACAGTAAACTACCCAACACAGCTTCACCGTTCAGCCAATTACACACTCAAATCTCATTGCTCAGCTCATAGCACTGCCTCACTACCAAAGCTGAAGTCCAGCTATGACCAAAAACTCAAGTCCGACTACAACAATCATAGTGGCAGATTGGTTTATGCTAGTTCAGCTCAACTACGCTGCTCATCGCTTCCAGAACAGCTTTCGTATCCCATGCACCACTCAAAGATGAATATTTATTTGGTTTTTCACCAGATCTTCACACTGCTTCTCATGCAGTAGTACGTATGCCCGCCTAGAGTGCTTAACTCTGCACACCTCACTCAATCAGCTTGCAGTGGTCAATCCAGCTTGCGACAGCTTTAGGCCCCAAAGCTGCATCCAGCTTATGCCTACATCCTAAACTACTATCAGCCCAGATGGCACCACTGGACTGGTTCATGTTAACGGTTCATCAACTCGTGAACTAAACACAGCACTGTGTTCCTTTGTCAGCTTGCACCCGAGCTGGTTTAGTTCACGACTACTCAGTAAGATCCCAAGCTGAATTCTTGAAGATATACATCTGGTTCTCTCTGAGCTGCTACGAAACTCCAGCAACTCTAAACAACTAACTCTTCTAAAATCGGTACAGTCATTGTGCCAGCTTGCATAACAAACGGCGAAGACCACTGATTTTTTTTCCTCAATTCTTTCAGTTGATAAAATTACTCTGTAATTCTCGCCTCGCAGCACCTCAAAGGATGTCATCCAGAACATCAATTGGTAGTTAAAACAGCACCAAAGTTCCACCAACAGTAGGGGGAAACCTGTCGACCACCCAACAAGATAGTAGTCAAGCATGCTCCAAGATAACTTCAACACTGCTTAGTTTACTCAACTACACAATTAACTCGGACTGGCACGAGCGAACGATCTACAGATACTCTAAGCTGCTTCTCAGCTCGAACTGTTTAGCTTGATTCTAGGTTGAAGCTCGGCTTAACACAAACCACTCTGCTTGCCAATATCAGCAGGAATCTATGTTGATACTCAGCTCACAAGAGCCTAAGGTCGGCTCTCGATCCATGACTGGAGATCTCATATATGCTGATACATCTAACTTCAACTCCAAGGCCTCTCATGCTGCATCATTTAGTTTGAACATCAGCTCTCAATGGATAGACTCCTATCCATGTCTCCCAGCCGCATTTTTGTCTCTCCGGTTCAACAACAGCATTGGCCTAGCTATCGTAAAAAATCTCTCAATTCAGCAGGTGCACAACGGCAAAAGAAACTTCAGAAGTCAAGGCAGTTCCCGGCTAGCTATCGTAAAAAATCTCTCAATTCAGCAGGTGCACAACGGCAAAGAAACTTCAGAAGTCAAGGCAGTTCCCGGCACCAATTGAAAGTTGAATCAATCTTTCGTTCCGAAGGAAAATCCAAGAACTTCATCCAGGAAGACATCAAGGGTTGTCGCACCTCAGGGACTTCATCAACACCTTCTCCTCAATCTAGCCACACAAGTTAGCACTATCTAATGGCACATCTGACTCACATCGGCAGGAGTATCAATAGACACCACATCACACAAACAAGGCGAGGTAGCCTCAACCCACACTCCAACATGACAAATCATGCGCAAACAAGTGTGTGATGTTCTCGTGTCACCATAACATTCACGCAGGACAACCAATAACGGACAAGTACCTACGATTTATCCTTTGAAAAATCATCAAAATACTCTCTAGTCAAGGAATTCACTTGAGCTTCCTGAAGTCCCGCGTGATGAGATTGATAAAGCCCTCTGAACCTAGACGCTTCAGGTGGCTGATCATCTGCTCATTGGGACTAAGAAGTTTCCACAAAGCATCACAGAAGAACTCTGCCACAGCAGGCCATTACGCTGTCCTCTGATAGGACACATCCTCGGAGAAAGTCCAATCTACCACAAGAAAGGCAGGCGCCTTGCACGCTAAGACACGGCTACATCAAACACTTGCCACCGTAATGACCGCAAGTCAATGTCCTCAGACTTGTTCCACCAGAGCTGTCCGAATCATACTTTATCATGCGGCTTACATCTGGATTGCCCAAATCAAACGAACTCAAACCTGTCCTCTAGAACCAATGTCCTCTAGGCCTCCTTCAGATCCCCTGGCACCAGGTTATCGAACTCACGCTCCATGGTGCTGTAGAAGAACTCAGGGATGTACTTCCAACGGAATACATCACAACAACTCTCTCAAAAGGCCACTGCACTCATCTCTGCCATCGCTGGGGAAGCATCCCACCACCAGCGTCGTGCAAGCTCTCTCGACTGGAGCATCGACATCTCAGTCTCCTTTCGTCTTCAAGCTGCACCCGATCAAGCAACTCACCATGTGCTCAAACCATTCTTTGGCTACTAGTACACTCTCAGCACTAGTGAAGGCAGCAGGATACATCAGCTAGAGTCTAGTCAGAACCAGCTCCAAGCCATCCATCATCGAGTCAAACTCCACCTCAGCCTCTGTCTGTCTCTCAAAATGGCACAAAGAAACTCTCGGCTGAGCAACAATCCTCCTCACTAATCAAACTCTCTCGGCTCATCTACAACCTACTTACTAGCTCAACCTATACCACTACTCAGCAATAATTAATAGGAAATCAAGGGTAAGCATACACAAAACAGATAATCATGTAGTCAAGCACATGCAGTAGGACAAAACTATGTCTAGACTCGAGTGTGATAGAAGAGAAATGAGCTTATCCCAGTTTAAGCTCTGATACCAAAATTCCAGGCCCGATGCTCTAAATCAGGGAATAAGTTATCAATTAATCACAATTTCACGGAAGCGTAAAATATGGGCTAAAAATTTTGTGTGGACCTGAACCGAAAATATCATTTAAGATAAGTTCATACTTAAATGTAGACTTTAACTCAAAATCCAAAAGGCAAAACCACAACACCCATATATATACATGCAACTTCAATCGAATTAACAACAATGAATCGATATAGCATATATATATATATATAACTGGGAACTCACGCTTAGAACTCCACACGCTGAATCAACCCTCAGACCAGCTGATCTATCTTCAAAGGCATGCAATGGCCAACAAACGGCCAAAGCAGCCCAAGGGAAAAATAAACGAGGTCAAAACCTCAGTACGAAGAGCAACTCATACAGCTAATCAAATCAAGCATGAAACATGTCATGTCGTGCAATGCATGAGGACTGTCAAGGAATATCGGAAATCAAGGCACAACGCCAGCTGTGCAATAAAATCTCAATAAATCATCAGAATCCAAATCACAACGACTCAGCTAGCTATCGTGACTCAGCGACAACATGGGATTCTCGGGCACGACGACTCAGCCGGCCAAATCACGACTCGGTGATTATTCGGTATCAAAGGAAATCAGGATCAATATGTGGTGTACGTATGCTAAAAATATGAACTCAGCAACAATAAAGCACATGCAAATCAGCACGGAAAAGCCATAATAAATTAGTTCAACTTCTTCATGTTGTACACGACTAGGCAGTTCAGCTCACAGTCATCAACACAACACATACAATCAGCGCAGCAACTCAGCCCACGCATACAAGGTACTGCAGTTCAGCGCATAGACAAACAAAAAATACAAGCAGAATTAGCTCACGCCTACAGGGTAAAACAGGATATCATACACACGACTAGGACACGACGACTCAGATCACGACCAAATATGTTAACATGCTCATCTCAAAGCTGTAATACACTCTCAATTCGTACCTGCTCAAATCTTACCAATTACCTCCCAAGCTCATGGCAGAACAACAAGTTCTTCTGTCCAAACCCTAGCCCTCGACAGACAGATCAGGATCACCATAAAGTTCAAATATGAAACGGAGCCCAACTCATCCGGAAATCGCAAAATATGACTTACGTAGTTCCTAAGCTATTTCCTCGTCTGGCCTTCTCCGGCCACAACACCGGTAGGGAAATGATGGGTTTGGGAAGAGGTTTCCAACGGTACCACTCTTGACAAAAACTGGTCAGCCGATCCCCGACAATCGAGAAATAAAGGCACGGGTGAATAGTGCTAGGGTTTCGCAATAGCGTACGCTCTCGGGAAAGAAATATCTCTAAGTGTAGTAAATGAATAATAATGCGTACACGCTCTAAGTCCACAATATATATACTACTTAGTTCCTCCAATCCAATCTACAGTGCCTCCTTATCATCTTAACTCTGTGCACTGTATCAGCTCGGGTTCGAGCTGGTACCAGCTCAGACATCCAACAGCATGCTGCTTCCTAGCTAGTGCGCACAACAGCTCACACCCGCTACTCAGGTCACGTACCCAGCATCTTACGGCTATAGTGGTGCCAGATCAGCTTAGACTTCCCCACCGCAATCCAGCCCGGGCAAAGCAACTCAGCTTGCACACATGATCCAGCTCAGGTATTCATCACAGCTCTCGCACCCAGATCGGACCGCACACCTCAGTTCAGATCATGCTCCCAGATCTGTTCTCCAGTTCTCACAGAACAGCTCGGAGCTCATCTACTGCTCCAGCTTAGGTATGCAAGCACACCAGATCACGCATCATCATAGATTGCGCACGTAGATCAGATTGTATACATATCAGTTCGCGCAAAACCCAGCTCAGATCAGAGCTAACAGATCAGATCTTGCTTCCAGCTCAGGGATAACAGATCGCACTATCCAGGCTACTAACTAACCAGCTCACGCGCAACCACAGGTCAGTTCTCATGCTCACAGATCACACAAACACAACAGATTACGCTCTCGTAGCTCAGGCCAGATTACGCACTCCAACCAGCTCGGAGTCTTCAGCTCAAACTCAACAACTCTCATCTCGTGCGCTAAAAGCTCCCGCTTGTTACTCCATCTCAGGAGTAAAACAATCAGTTCTCGCCTAAACCGACCCTCAATAACAGATTTCATCCAAACCTGGAAACTATGAACAACTCTCGTCCAGTTGCGCATCATCATCCGTTCGTGTCCAAGATGCTTTCACAAATCTAGCACAGCCCAATTCCTGTAATCTGGTCCCTCAGCTCAAGGCACCCAAAGCATCTCTAAACTGAATACAGCTTACATTCATGCGGGAAATCTCCGAGCTGTTTTCCTTTAAGTTGTTATCCACAAACAGCTCACAGCAAAAACTCGAACCAAACGACGAAGCAAATCAGCTCAGAGCTGTCCTCACAGACCAGCTCACGTCCAACCTGGAATCTCCGAGCTGTTTTCCTTTAAGTTGTTATCCACAAACAGCTCACAGCAAAAACTCGAACCAAAACGACGAAGCAAATCAGCTCAGAGCTGTCCTCACAGACCAGCTCACGTCCAACCTGGTTTATGCCAAACCCAAAGGTTACCAACAGCTTACACCATACCCCTAATCCGCTTGCTAAAACACTACTTCCCATCTGTCCATTTTGCGTAACCAACCAGCATGCATCTAAGATGGATCCCTCAAGCCATGTATCCGACACACTCAGCAAGGATATCGTTCTCTAGCAACACAAGTCAGCTTGAACTCCCATCTGATCCATCTCATCCAATGCTCCCTAACTGGTTAATCTCGATTAGTTAATCACTAATCCGGATTAATTAGGCTGTTAATCATCTCGACTAATTACAGTCCTCACAAAGTCACCTTTCCTTGAAAGCATAGCTAAGACAGATGCTGATATGAGGGCTTGCTTCAATGTATTGAAACTGTGCTGGCACTCCGGGCTCCATATATACTTGACATTCTTCTTCGACAGCACAGTCAAGGGAACTGCGATGGAGGAAAAGCCCTTAATGAACTTCCGATAGTATTCTGCTAGTATAAGAAAACTACGGATCTCAGAGGCATTCTTTGTTATTTCCCACTCTCTAACTGCGTTCACCTTGGAAGAATCAAGTCCTCTTCTAGAAATAATGTGACCAAGGAAGGTCGCCCTCTCCTGCTAGAATCCCCACTTGCTGAATTTTGCATACAACTTCCTCTCTCTCAGCACTCCTAAAACCGTTCGCAGATGTTGGCTATGCTCTTCCCTACTCCTTGAATAAATGAGAATGTCATCAATGAGGACGATGACGAACTAATCAAGGTACGACTGAAAAACTCGGTTCATGAGGTCCATGAAGACCGCTGACGCATTAGTCAATCTGAAATGCTTCACCAAGAACTCGTAGTGGCCATAGAGAGTCCTAAACGCTATCTTATGAACATATTCTTCTCACTTTAAGTTGAGGTATCCAGAGCGAAGACCTGTCTTGGAGAATATCAAAGCTCCATGTAACTGGTCAAAGAGATCCTCCACTCGAGGCAATGGGTACTTATTCTTCAAATTAACTACGTTCAACCTCTGTAATTGATGCAGAGTCGCATACTACCATCATTCTTCTTCACAAAATGCACAGGCGTGCCCCACGGGGGAACACTAGGGTGAATGAACCCCTTGTCTAGTAGCTCCTGAATCTGCTCCTTCAACTCTTTCATCTTGGTAGGAGCAAGATGATATAGTGCCTTAGAGATTAGCACAATACCTGGCAGAAACTCGATAGAAACTCCACCTCTCACTCCGGTGGAACTCCAGCGATGTCCTCAGGAAAAATGTCGGCGTATTCTCGCACTACATCCACGTATGAGAGCGACGGACCCTCCAGTAAGGAATTCACCGTAATGCTGGCTAAGAATGACGAGCATCCATTATCAATGAGCTTCCTTGCCTGTAAGAACGATATGATTTGAGGTTTCTTCATGCATCGTGCTGTCGTGAAAACAAATGACTCCCGTCTAGGGGACCTAAGTCGCTCTGTGTAACACCCAGAAATCCATAATTCCATGAATGTAAAGATAAAAGTTTTGAGGGATCTATTTGAAATTTTAATTTCCGTCAGCTTTTATCTGTGATGATCTGTTTCATAGGGCATGGTCAAGAGCGCCGGTCGATCAAGGCAAGCTCGGTTCGTTTCATTCTTAACCAAATCGGTTCGGTCTGCATTTTATTTGTTTTAAAAGAAGGGTAACACTGTTATCAGTAGCACTTTAACAAAAAGTTTTTTCATTTTACCAGGATTTGGAATTTTCATATAAATACTTGCACAAGCACCTCTCATTTCATTCACAAAAACTTTACGTACAGGAAAACCTTTTGAGAAAGAGATGCTCTCTGTAAAAAGAAAACCGACCTAAGTTTTAAAAGCTTTTCGAAGGGACGATCGTGTTTGTTCGTTGTTCAGGCCGGATAAATCTCTGCTAATCGTCGTTGTTGTTAAGGTAAGTAAACTCTGTTTCTTGCTGCACTTTCGAAAGCATATATTGATTTCCTTCTTGTTGGGGATCCGGATCCGCCCCCCCGGCGAGGCAGCAGAAGAACATAGAATAAAAGCCGGGAGACGATCAATACGAAAAACAACAATACAAATATCGTCATTCATAGGGCGTTCAAAACGAATACCTTGCTAGCACTTGTGCCTGGCTCCAACCGGAATTACAAGAACCCGGCTCTTCTCGGTAGATTGCGGTAGATAACGCCAATCCGGTCCACGACCAGAACCGAGACTCCTTCGTCAGGCTACACTAGAAGCACTGACGAATTCTGCACGAACGGATTCTCCTCGAAAAACTAGGCCGGAACGATTTCCGACGAAGCGGCGGCGGCGGCGGGCGGCGCACGGCGGCGTGAGTTGAGAGAGGAGGGGTGGCGTTTTCTAGGTTTAGGGTTAATCAAGTGTCTTAGGTTAAGTCATAATCCTATATTAAATAGAATAGGTGATGGACTTGGATCCGGCCCAACGGGCCCGGGTCCAACGGATGAACATTCGTTTCATCTCCATCACCGAGACTTCACCGTAACTCCGATCGACTCAGTTTCCGAAACTGAATAATATGATCTGAAAAACCATTTTTCAGAACCCCAGTGCAAAATGACCGTTTTGCCCCTCAACAGCGGGAAACCTCGGTTTGACCCCTGTTGACTTTTAGGAAGTCGCACTTCCCGATATCCTCTTCTCGTGCTCAACACATTGAGCTGAGTATCCGTGCCGGAATCTCGAATCTAGTACTTGTGTGACCCTCAATGGTTCAGGGATACAGCTAGCCGTAGGCCCACAACCATTGCGGCTCCGGAATCACAATTCCGGACTTGCCCAACGGATCATGGTAAAGCGTCTAGCAACATCGCCCCATGATCCCCTAGTATCACTGATAGTGCCTGCAAGAACCAGTCGGTCGTGGTTAGCGTACAGTACGGTCCTTTCATTCCATATATCCCGATCAGATCAACGACCATTGGTAAATCGAGAGTCGCTATAGATCCGATAGCTATGCATACATCTTGGAGATCGAATAGTGACATCGCGAGTGTAACTAGGTAAACACATTTACCTAAAACACTTCTAGTACTCTGGCCAGAGATTTATACACTATTATCCCCTCAGATAGCATAGGATATCTACGCATGTCTGCGAGCGGTGAATCCTCGACAACGATGCATCGACTCCTACATGCATCGGGGTCTCACCCAATCCCGACGCCTTATGACCCCAAGTGAGTCAGCAAACGGGTCAAAGTGAGACGCCTATCATGTAGAGTCTCAATGACGTTTCGAGTTGTGAGGACTAATCAGTACAACCAAGACCTCGGACTTATCCACTCAACAAATGGTAACCACTTGGAAAGTCCGAACGAGGGTAGTTCGATAGATCACCAGGTCACTATCTATCTGCATGCTCAGAACATCACAATGTTCCCTACCAATGAAACATGGTACTTCGCATCGCAGATACTAGTCTCGAACTCGGGCGACCTTATCCTCATTTTGACGGTCCAATCGACTAGGAACATGTTCAGAATACACAGCGACTATTAGATGTGTTTCATGATAGCCGTCATACCCACTATCACATCTAACATACGCTTTAGTGCATTCTAGGTCTTTACTCAACGCAATTGTAAATCATTACACACATAATGAAAGTAAAGAACGCCATATAAGTAAATGCGAATATCATATATAAAGACTGTTTCATACAAGAGTCTATAAACCCACACGCCACAAGTTGGATAGTTGGGCATCTACACTAACAAAGAATGCCATATAAATAAATGCGAATATCATATATAAAGACTGTTTCATACAAGAGTCTATAAACCCACACGCCACAAGTTGGATAGTTGGGCATCTACACTAACAAAGAATGCCATATAAATAAATGCGAATATCATATATAAAGACTGTCATATACAAGAGTCTATAAACCCACACGCCACAAGTTGGCTAGTTGG
>KV003925.1:2628-18791 GCA_001598015.1 Dorcoceras hygrometricum | reverse complement strand
GCATACTACGCATTCGTTCACGTATTTTCAGGTCCCATGTGTATTGTTGCTTTGCAGCCTTGTATCTTGTATTACTGTTGTTGATTTCTTACCAGGATGTGAGGGCGAGCGGCAATACCGCACTCTCATCTCCCTGCTGGGACCGTTAGCCACCATGCGCCGAGTGGTTAACTACCACAGTTCATGGGCGAGGAAACAGTAGGTCGAGTTGTTTGATGCATCCAGTAAGTAGGTGTAGTGTCATGGTGAGTGGCTCATTACCACACTGTGAACACACCTCGTGGCCACTATTCGTTGTTGACGATTCTTGGAGCTATGTTTGAGTTCCTTAGCTCCCTTGAGGGTCGAGCTTTCCGTTGTTATTCGTCGTCTCATGCATAGCACTTGCATTTTATCTTATGCATTCTTTTAGCTTTATCTGTTGCTCCGTACTGGGGTTTGACCCCATGTCCCTCCGGGGCTTGGTTTGTTTCTTTGTTATGTTTTTTTCAGGAAACCCAGGTTCTACAGCTGGTCGTGGGTTTAACCCAGCTGGTGGTGCCCCAGGAGGTGGCTAGCGTGTCCCAGTTGCATATAGCATACTTATATATATGTATCAGTTAGCCAGGGAGATGCCCTGTGCTTTGTTGTTGTACCCGTAGGGGAGTCTGATACATGTTTGGAATTTACTTATTCACTTATTCAATGTAATCTGAGTTACATTGTATCTTTGATATATATATATGTACAATTTCCACAGTACGTATTGCCTTGAAAATATATCCAGTATGTTTCTTTTATATTGTGCAATATGAAAAGTTTATCAAGTTTTGTAATTTAGCCCAAAAGTATTTGGTTAAATTTTTTGGACCAAGTACAAATTGAGTATCGTTCAATTCGAACGTTCAATTTATTATAATTTCTATTTGAAAAATGTGGTCATTACACTCTGGATTGGGTCGGATTCAAGAAGCTCTTCTCCGAAAGGTATTTCACCCCTGACGTGCAAGCCAAAATGAAGCGGGAGTTTAGGAACCTCCGACAAGGAGACATGACGATGACTAAATACATCAAGAATTTTGACAGAGACTGTCACTTCTCGCCTCTCATAGCCAATGACCATGCGGAGAAATTATAGCTTTTCTTAGATGCCTTGAGCCCCATTATTTGCAGAGACGTACTGATGACGGACCCTGTAGACTTTGCCGCCGCGCTGAAGAGGCATTCAGGTTAGAGCTGTAACGTCGAGAAATCCGTAAATCCACAATGACAAATCTTAATATCTGAAGGGTTAAATTTTCTAATTTCAGTATCATTCTTTAGCCTCAATTCAGTGATTCAGCTATCGTCTGAGCTGAATTCAGATTATACTAGGAACCGGTTCGTAGAAGTGTTCGGTCGAGTACTAACAAGAATGGTTTGATAGGATCAATGGAATCGAAAATGTGTTTAAAATATGTGTAAGAGTTCAGAAGGGGGGGCTGAATGAACTCCTTTCGATGTAATATTTTCGAAATCTTAAAAACGATTTTATAAAAGTTCTCTTAACTCAGATCTGAATTACCAGATCTGAGATTCTCAGTTCTAAGCTGTTCTCTCGGTTAACAAATTAGATGGCGGAAAGAAACCGATCGAGCAGTGAACAGTGTAAAATAAATGCGATGCAAATAATTAAAGATAGAGTTCAGAGTTTGTTTATGGAAGTTCGGATATCAAATCCTACGTCTCCCCTTATTCCTTTGTAGGAAGGTTCCACTAGAGGAATTTGATGAATACAACTCTTGTAGACACCCGGTCACTGAGGCTCGCTCCAAGTGAACTCATAGAAATCTCCACAATACAAGCAGATAACACTGCCGAGTTACAATCAACGTAATATTCGAACTTCTTCAAGAAGCACGTTCGTTACAGACTCAAATCTGAATAATACAATGAACACAATATTTTGAGTACTGTAGATATTCTGGTTTCTATACAATGAAACTCGATCTACAATGGTAAACCAGAAGATATCTCGAAGATTTATCTAATAAAAACAAAGGAATGTTCTTCGAGATTAAACACTGGGACTTAGAATATTTTTGCTTGAGTGTTTGAAAATCCCAGAGTGCGAGAGAGCTTGTGAATGTTGAGAGTACGTAAATCACCAAGAGCTTCTTCATTTGAAATCTTCAACTATTTATACTCTTCAACCTCAACGGTCAATAAATGTAGCTAGTAGATACAAACCCCTTTGCATATCTTCATCGTATCAACGCAATTAATGCTCCATTAATGCTATGCAAAAGATAATCTGTGCTTGTCAGGGCTTAATTTACTTATTAACCAAATCGGGTAAACATCGTATCAATCACTCTACGTACTGTGCAACTTTACTTAAAATAGCTCTGATCTTGTCTCCTTAAATCAAGTTGTCTAACAGGCTATTATACAATCGTGACCGTTGATTTCTCTCAAATAATCAACTGATAATATCTGAAGACATCCGAAGCTCACATATGTTGAAGCACTGAGGTCTGAAAAGCTGCTCTCTTTCCCTTTTCAAATTTCCCTTTGTGAATAGCTACAAGATATATCTCTTTACGCATATAGCCGTCACATCTGAAAATATCCCCCCTTTTGTACTTTACAAAAGTAATGCTCTCTGTCAGATCTGAAATATTTTAATCTTTACAAATATGTCCCCCTTTTTGTACAATCGTGAATCTGCCAGATCTGAGTACTCGTTATTGAAAAATCTGAAGCGTAGCCTCCGTACTGATATAACCCGAATACCCAAATCTGATCGATTCTCATCTGAACTGATACTGAAAAATAACATCTGAAATACTCTGAATAAAATATGTTCATATCTGAGTCTGTTCTCATCTGATATGATCGGATCTGAAATAAATATTCTGAATACCCGGATTTGTTACCATAGCCTCTGAATCAAATCCGATACCTTCAAATCTGAAATCCTGACCCGATAACTGAATTCGATAACTGAAATCTTAATAAACTGTTCCTAACTCTCAGATCTGAGTATCCCAATAATTGTAATCTAAAAGATGCTCTTCCCGAATACCAACAGTCCAGATCTGACTCTTAATTTCATTTCTTAGCTTTGTTTTCGTTATCACCAAAACTTATAAATTTTATCTTAACAATTTCCCCCTTCTGGTGATGACAAAACTTAGCAGCCTTTGACTTAAAAGAGACAAAAAATAAATTGCTCCAAGTCTTGTATATATTCAATACGAAGCAAAGTACAAAAGATTTGTACAAAGAACTGAAAAGCAAAATCTGTTCAGCTTTATTATCCTGTAAGACAGTATCTGAATCCTCTTTATGTAGTGCGACCTCCTCCACTTAGCAAACCACCACTTCCTCTCTTCATTGAAGGCTCACTTCTACTGCCTCCTCCACCACCAGGTCTTGATTGATCGTCAGGAGACGGTGGACCTCGGCTGCTACTCTTTATTTCCCCCTTTTTGACATCATCACCCCTATTAATGTAATCAACAACTTAGGATAGTCGAGTGGTAAGGGTATTGTAATTTTCCTGTGCTTGCACTCGTAATTCCAACAAATTATTTGAAAGAGCAGCCTTTTCGTCTTGGACCTACTTACGAAAAGCATCTAGTTCTTCCGAAAGTGCTGCTTTATGAGCTTTCATCTCCTTACAAAAGATTTTGGTTTGAACACGGGCAGCTCTGTCCTGATTATCAGCTCTGCTAAGAAGTGAGGTCTCAAGGATTGACATTTTTGCAAAGAATTCCGCCTTGAGCCTCTCAATGTGAACTCTGTTTGCAAATGCTCAAGGGAAATCTGATCCAATGTAGCACGGAGCTGTGCAAACTCTGTTGTAAGATCTGGAAGAAGAACAACAGTTGGTTCATCACCTAGAGGAGTGTCATCTGTAGTGAAAAACATCGGAGAATATAAATACGAACTTCAAGAAACTAAATCTGCATTCGGAGAACCACTGAGAGATACCTAGAGCTACTGTAGGATTAGTCTCTATATTTACAACTGTCTCTACGGCAACTGTATCGAAAGAGGGTATGTTGATAGACTCTACAATCTGTATACTGTACTGAACATTATTCACAGTTCTGTGTGGAATACCACTGCGATCCACAACTGGTCCTACGGCCACTAAATCTGTACACAAATTAGTTGTACCAACTGGGTCCAAATGACTAAAAAGATGAAACTGCAAAATATCTGTACAAACTCGGAACCAACCCCAAGTCTTGACCATAGGAGGTGGAGAATTCAGACCTTGAACTGGCTCAATGAACACACAGATCGGGGCAAGAGTACTTACAGAAACTCCTTGAGGCACCAACTTTGTCTTGCGACAACAGGGTGGACGGAACATGCAGTACCACCGATCTGGCCCCTCTATAGGTGTCCACTGTGAGACCTGTGTTTTCATAATCAGGTGTTGGTCGGGTTTGGACCAGCTGTTGGTCAATGTGTGTTAGGATAAAATTTATTAAGTTTTGGTGATAACAAAATAATATAAGTACTGAAGTTAAGCTAGATCTGGACAGACAGACGATGATATCAACTACGTATTTGGTACATAGCATATTTCAGTCGACGGGTTGATTTTCAGCTGATGGTTGTTAAGTGGAAGTATTCAGATGTTGCGTTGAGAATTTCAGTTTATAGATATCAAATGTTGATATTCGGTATTATTTCAGAGGTTGAATTATTACAAGTTATCAGTTTCTGGTACTGGATCAGTCGTTGGATTTCTACGTTAGCATTTGGTATTCAATCAGCCGTTGGGATAAATTCAGCCGATGGTTGGTAATCAGCAGATGTACTAGTTTCAGACGCAAGTAATTGAGTTATAGCGTGTTCTATTGAAAATTGCAAAACGACAGCGTATTGGATTAGCGCTAGGATTCAGCTGACGGGTTTTGCATATAATCATCTACTGGTATATCAGCTGTTGGTATATCAGCCGTTGGTATTTCAGCTGTTGGACAAATCAGGTGATGAAGTGTTCAGGAGTTGTAACCAGCTGATACGTCATATTCTTTAATATACATAAAGGAAGATAATTCAAGCGATCAGCTGGTGCATACTTTCAGTTGTTCAAGTCATCAGCTGGGGCACGAACAATGAATTGATTCAAATTCGATCGAATACTCAAATTGGAAAAGATCGATGGCATAACAGAATCGTACAATTGTCTGGAATTAAGGAGACAATGACGGTACTATTTTGAGTAAATAGTACATATTTACAGAGGTTGTTACACGGTTATTGCACAAATATGGAAAACGAAAATCTGGTTCTGACGATGTGCAATTTACCATTTGGTGGAGCAGGATATACGGTTACAGATTATCAGATTTCAAAAAGGGATCTTATTTTCCTTTACAGAGTTAATCGACCGTGTGAACGAAGAGTATAAATAGCAGGAGTTTTGAATTGAATAAGATCTTCGCCATTGTTACTTACCGTCACTCTGCCAATTTTTTGAGCGCTTTGCATATTGAAGTTATTCTCAAAAAGCTCACAACTCGAAGAACTTTCAAACAAGCTTTCATAGATTTACCTTCGAGTTTATTCTCTGGTTCAATCTTTTGAATCGAGTTTTTTTGTTTAGAAACCAGAGAATTTACAGCACTCAATAGATTTGTATTCCATCATTGTATTCATTGTTGAGTCTGTAACAAACGTGCTGTCTAAAAGCCGTTTGAAAAATATCATTCTAAGTGTTGTAAAATCAGCAGTTGCATCTGCGTGATTGTTAGTGGAGTTGCTAGGAGTTCACCTTGAGCGAGGCTCGGTGATCGGGTGTTTGTAGAAGGCCTGCACGCATCAAATCTTCTAGTGAAACCTTCCTAAAAAGGAATAAGGGGAGAAGTAGGATATTTATATCCGAACTTCCAGAAACAAACTCTGTCCCTTAACTTTTACATTACGCATTATTTACTGCATTACATTGTTCATTGATTAATCGGTTCTTTCCGCACATTTTTTTTAACCAAGAAATCAGCCTTTAAAACTAAGATACCTTAAGTCTGGTAACTCGGACTTAAGTTAAGCGGTGCTTGTAAAAATAGTTTTTAAATGGTTTCGAAAATTTAAAATACCAAGGAGTTCATTCAACCCCCCCCCCTTCTAGAACTCCTAGGACTGTTTTCGTGCCATATTGATCCTATCAATTGGTATCAGAGCCTGCGCATCTCAGTTATTGAACAGTTGTTGTTTGTGCGTTATTATATCTCAATATGTCTACTTCTCACAACAAGATTCCCATGTTTTCCAAGGAGGACTACGATGATTGGAAGATTCGCATGCAGGCGCATCTGGCTGCTCTTGATGATGAAATGTGGGTGGTTATCACTGAAGGACCGCTGAAAATTCCTATCAATTGGTATCAGAGCCTGCGCATCTCAGTTATTGAACAGTTGTTGTTTGTGCGTTATTATATCTCAATATGTCTACTTCTCACAACAAGATTCCCATGTTTTCCAAGGAGGACTACGATGATTGGAAGATTCGCATGCAGGCGCATCTGGCTGCTCTTGATGATGAAATGTGGGTGGTTATCACTGAAGGACCGCTGAAAATAATGAAGCCTAATCTAGCTTTTGCTATATCAAATGGTGAGCCTCAATTTCTAAAGAAAAGCAGACATGAGTACACCAGTGAAGACAAGAAGAAAGCCAATCTGGACAATATGTCCAGGGACATTCTATACAAGACGCTGGACAAGGACAAAAACATGTTCAGCAAAATCAAAACCTGCGCCACAGCTAAAGATATTTGGGAAAAGCTAACTCAAATATGTGAAGGAAGCGACGAAACAAAAGAGAACAAGCTGACGGTCGCTCAGCAGAAGTATGAATCCATCAAGATGAGGGATGGTGAAACAATGACGGAGTTTGATGAGAGGTTCAGCGGTGTGGTGATTGAGTTGACCAGTCTTGGAAAAGAGTACAGTAATCGCGAGCTGGAGTTGAAGGTCATGAGAGCGTTGCCCAGGGAGTGGGACGTGAAGACTATGGCAATGAGGGAGTCCAAAGATTTGAACAAGCTGGAGCTGCACGACTTGTTTGACAACCTAAAAGCCTATGAGTTCAAGTTGGAGACAAGAGCTGAAGCTGGACCCTCGACATCCCAGCCGACAAAAGCATTAGCTGCTACAACTACTGAACAGTGCTCTCCAAGCACAAGCAAGACAGCTGATCAACTCAGCGATGACGTCATGTCCCTCTTCGTCAAGAAGTTTGGGAAATACTTGAGAAGATCCTATAACCCTTCTACTCCTTACAATAATCATAAAAATGGTAAAGCTGTATCTGATATGAAATGCTTTAACTGTGAACGTCCAGTGCATTTTGCAGATGAGTGCAACAGACCCAAGAAAGACCATAGATACAAGCGTGATGACAAAAGAACTGATGATAGATACAAGAAGGAGGATCGATACAACAGAGATGACAAGAAAGACCATAGATACAAGCGTGATGACAAAAGAACTGATGATAGATACAAGAAGGAGGATCGATACAACAGAGATGACAAATCAGATGAAAGAGCTGTGGACAGATCGAAGGAGAGATCCAAAGATAGATGGATGAGGACGAGAGGTGACAAAATATCCAGCCGCAAGCATGATCGCAAAGTACTGGTGGCTGAGTAAAGCACCAAAAGCTGGGCGGACACTGATTCAGAATCTTCATCCAGCAGCTCCTCATCAAGCGATAGTGAACAGGAGGAGGTTCACTGTCTCATGGCTGACCAAACATCAGATGACGAGGTATTTGAATTCTCTAATGTTGAATTTACAAGAGAAGACCTTGTCAGTGCACTAAATGACATGGTCAAAGAGTACAGGAAGCTTTCTCAATCATTCGAGAATGTTAAAGCTGAAAACAGTGATTTGAGAAATAGTCCAGCTGAACCAAGTACTGTTGAACTTGGTGAAGCTGACAGTTTGAAAATCGAGCTGAGTAAGCTGACAGCTGAGAATGAATTGTTGAGAGAAGAGTCTAGTGAGCTCAAAGCTGAAATTGAAACACTAAATGAGCTTGTGAGCTCCTAGAAAAAGTCCTCTCGTTCTCTCCATAAGCTGCAAGAAAGCCAAAAGTCAGTATATGATAGAACTGGTTTGGGTTTCAATAATAGCGAAGACAGCGAAGGAGAAACAAGTACTCAATCACAGCCGGCATAGGACAAGTTCAATAAAATGAGCTTTGTCAAAGACAACGTGATATATGACTGCTGTGAGTCGATGATATATGATGACCAGACCTCTCAGAAGTTGAATCATAATGGAAAAGCTGGTATCGGCTTTCAAAAACCTGAGAACTCCAAGACAAGCTGGCTAAAGAACAAACTGGACAAAGACAAAGCAAAAGCTGGTCGAAAGCCATTTGTTCCCAACCAGCCATGGCGTAGTTCAACGAAGTTAAATCTGGTTGGAAAAAGGTTCAGCCTAAGAGAGATATAAGTGGTCAAAGTATGAAATCAAAGCTCAACAGATCTCACAGTACTTATGCACAGACCCTGATGGACTCGTATACTGGAAGAACTGTCAAGGTAATTCAAGTATGGGTCCCGAAAGGGGTAATCCGATCAGGACCCAAGTAAAATTGGGTACCAAAAGCTGGTTTTATGATTGCAGGATAACAGGTATGAACCAGCTGATATATCAAACTTGTGTTATCTGGATAGAGGATGTGCGCGACACATGACAAGAAATCAAAAGTTGCTATCAGACGTCATTCCACACAAAGGCGCAAAGATAGTCTTTGGTGATAACGCATACGGTAACACTGTGGGTAAGGGTAAGTTTATCCACGGTAACATCTCTATCTCAGACGTCCTAGTTGTTGATAATCTTCGTTATAACTTGATTAGCATTAATCAGCTGTGTGACAAAGGTTACATAGTCCAGTTTCAACAACACACATGCACGGTTCAGAGTCCAAGTGGTCTGACTTTATTGGTAGGAAAACGTTCGGGGAATACCTACATAATCGATTGGTCAGATCGGCTGGAATCTGAGCAGTTGTGCCTTATAGCTGGTTCTTCCAAGAGCTGGACGTGGCATCAAAGAATGAATCATCATGTATTCAAAACACTTTCTAAGCTGAGTCAACATGATATGGTTTCTGGTCTGCCAAAAATCAGTTTTTCTAAGGATAAGATCTTGCAGCCTGTCAGCTGGGTAAGCAAATTAAATCTACCTTCAAAAATAAAGGCGGAAAACGTTCTTCCCGTTGCCTTGAGCTCTTGCATATGGATCTCTTTGGTCCTATTTCAGTAACGAGCTTAGGGGGAACAATTACCCCCTTGCAGTTGTTGATGATTTTACAAAATATACTTGGGTGTTGTTTTTAAAAGCAAAATCTGAAACCGTCGACCAGCTGATACGCCTTTTAAAACGTTTACAAAATGACAGATCTTGTTCAGTCAACGGGATAAGAAGTGATCGCGGTACTGAGTTCTTAAATTTTAAATTCACTTCTTATCTACAAGACTTAGGAATAAAGCATGAGCTTTCAGCAGCTAGAACTACTCAGCAAAACGGGTTAGCCGAAAGGAGAAACCGCACTTTAAAAGAAGCTGCTAGATCCATGATTACATATTCCGGTATTTCACAAAAATTTTGGGCAGAAGCATTTAACACAGCATGTTATAGTCAGAACAGATCTATGATTAATAGGATGCACGATAAAACCCCATATGAGATTTGGCATGGCAAGAAACCTGATATATCTTATTTCAGGGTGTTTGGGTGCAGATGCTTTTTTCATAACAATGGCAAGAAGCATCTAACAGCCTTTGAACCTAAATCTGATGCAGGTATCTGTTGGCGAAAGTGGCGGATTCGGATCCTGTTTCCCGGGGGCGCAGCGGAAGTTTAAAAATTGCCCCGAAAAACGTTCAATACATCAAATCAATTTTTGGGTGCAGATGCTTTTTTCATAACAATGGCAAGAAGCATCTAACAGCCTTTGAACCTAAATCTGATGCAGGTATCTGTTGGCGAAAGTGGCGG
Source organism: Dorcoceras hygrometricum (assembly GCA_001598015.1). NCBI lineage: Eukaryota > Viridiplantae > Streptophyta > Magnoliopsida > Lamiales > Gesneriaceae > Dorcoceras > Dorcoceras hygrometricum. The sequence goes on along the minus strand of KV003925.1, from coordinate 8,791 downwards.
ATTCGGATCCTGTTTCCCGGGGGCGCAGCGGAAGTTTAAAAATTGCCCCGAAAAACGTTCAATACATCAAATCAATTCAATAAACCATACATAGGATGTTTATCGAATGTTACCTTTCTGGCGTCTAGGCGCCTGGCTCCAACCAAATTCACAGGGAATCTGGCTCTTCCAGGTAGGCGGCGGTAGATCCTCCTTAATCAGGTCCACGACCCGAAACAACACAAGGTCAGCCTGCACTAGAAGGCCTGACGAATTTGGTACGAACGGAATCTCCTCAACACGACGATCGGAACAAATCCGATCATGGCGGTGGCGGCACGGCGGCGTGGCGGTGGAGGCGGCGGCCGTGAGGTTTTGGGAGAGGAGGCATCGGCCACAATCTAGGTTTAGGGTTATGAGTTGTAAGTTATGTTATGTCTCCAATACAAACCCAACCCATGAATAAGTATAGGTATGATGGGCTTGAACCGGCCCATTGGACCTGGGGCAGGCCCAGTCCAACGTATGAACATTCGGTTCAATCCTATCACCACGGCTTCATCATAATCCCGATCGACGATCAGACCGGACCGATCGACTCAGTTTCCAAAACTGAGTATTATGATGTGAAAATAATTTTCAGACCACCTAATCCAAAATTGCATTTTAGCCCCTCAACTTTGGAAAATCGTAATTTGACCCCTGTTGACTTTTAGGAAGTCGTACTCCCTAAAATCCTCCTCCTATGCTCAACACATCGAGCTCAGTTTCTGTACGGGAATCGTGAATCCAGTACTTGTGTGACCCTCAATGGTTCAGGGATACAGCTAGCCGTGGCCCCACAACCATTGTGGCTCCGAAATCGCAATTTCGGACTTGCCCATCGGATCATGATAAAGCGCCTAGCAACATCGCCCCATGATCCCCTAGGTATCACTGATAGTGCCTGCAAGAACCAGTTGGTCGTGGTTAGCATACAGTACGGTCCTTTCAACACATATATCCCGATCAGATCAATGACCATTGGTAAATCGAGAGTCGCTAGAGATCCGATAACTATGCATACATCTTGGAGATCAAATAGTGACATCGCGAGTGTTACTAGATAAACCCATTTACCTAAAACACATCCAGTACTCTGGCCAGAGATTTATACACTATTATCTCCTCAGATAGCATAGGATATCCATGCATGAAAGCGAGCGGTGAATCCTCGACAACGAAGCATCGACTCCTACATGCATCGGGACCTCACCCAATCCCGCAACCTAATGAACCCAAGTGAGTCGGTAAACGGGTCAAAGTGAGGCACCTATCATGTAGAGTCTCAATGAAGTTTCGAATAGTGAGGACTAATCAGTACAACCAAGACCTCGGACTTATCCACTCGACAAATGGTAACCACTTGGAAAGTCCGAACGAGGGTAGTTCGATAGATCACCAGGTCACTATCCATCTGCATGCTCAGAACATCACAATGTTCCCTACCAATTAAACATGGTACTTCACATCGCAGATGCTAGTCTCAATCTCGGGCGACCTTATCCTCATTTTGACGGCCCAATCGACTAGGAAAGAGTTCAGATTACACAGTGACTATTAGATGTGTTTCTTGATAGCCATCGTATCCACTATCACATCTAACATTCACTATGGTGCATTCTCGGTCTTTATCCAACATAATTGTTAACATTATTACATAATGAAAATAAAGAATGCCATAAAGAAATGCGTATTTCATAAATAAAGATCGTTATACCCAAGAGTCAATAAAACCCACACGCCACAAGTTGGCTAGTTGCGCATCTACTCTAATAATCTCCCACTTGCCCTATAGCCAACTACTCATCAGACGCAGTCCCATTGTTTCGCGATGTTTTTCAAACAACGGTCCTGGCAAGGGCTTCGTAAGTGGATCAGCAATGTTGTCTGCAGAGACGACTCTCTAAACTGCTATGTCACCTCTAGCCACAATACCCGGATTATGTGGTATTTCCTCAGTATATGTTTGGATCTTTGGTGAGACCTAGGCTCCTTTGCTTGTGCAACGGCACCCGTGTTGTCGCAGTACACCGGGACTGGACCAACTCCATCAGGTATTACGCCCAACTCTTGGACGAAATTCCTTATCCACACCGCCTCCTTAGCAGCAGCTGATGCTGCGATGTACTCAGCCTCAGTGGTTGAATCCGTGATGGTGTCTTGTTTGGAACTCTTCCAAGAGACAGCACCACCATTGAGCATGAATACAAATCCAGAGGTTAACTTCGAATCATCCACGTCACATCGGAAGCTAGAATCAGTGTAGCCTTCCAATTTCAGTTCACCACCCCCATAGACCATGAACATATTCTTAGTCCTTCGCAAGTACTTAAGAATATCTTTCACAGCCTTCCAATGCATTTGGCCGGGGTTGGCCTGGTAGCGGCTCGTGACACTCAGAGCATATGCGACATCCGGTCTAGTTGAGATCATGCCATACATAATAATACCTATTGCCGAGGCATATGGTACACGTGTCATACTCTCTATCTCCTCATCAGTCTTCGGACACATAGACTTAGATAGAGTGACCACGTGGCACATAGGTAGGTGTCCTCTCTTGGACTCTTCCATAGATAACCGCTTAAGTATGGTATCGATGTAGGTAGCTTAGGTGAGTCCGAGCATCCTTTTCGATCTATACCGATATATCTGTATTCCAAGAATATAGGATGATTCACCCATGTCCTTCATCGAGAATCTACTAGACAACCATACTTTAGTTGATTGCAGCATTCCTACATCATTCCCAATGAGTATGATGTCATCAACATAAAGTACAAGGAATGTCACAGCACTTTTAACTACCTTCTTATATACACATGGCTCCTAGGGATTCTTGATGAAACCAAATTCCTTAATTATTTCATCGAATCTCAGGTTCCAACTCCTCGATGCTTGTTTGACACCGTAGATCGATCTCTGAAGTTTGCATACCTTATGCTCACTTCCTACAGATGTGAAACCCTCAGGCTGCGCCATATAGATCTCTTCCTTAATGTTTTCATTAAGGAACGCAGTTTTCACATCCATTTGCCATATCTCATAGTTGTACCATGCGGCTATGGCAAGTAAGATTCTAATTGACTTGAACATTGCGACTGGTGAAAAGGTTTCATCATAGTCAACACATTGCCTTTGAGTGTAACCTTTTGCGACCAGTCGTGTCTTGTAGGTCAATACCTTACCATCAGGCCCAAGTTTTCTCTTGTATATCCATTTGCAGCCAATAAGAACAATTCCTTCGGGAGGATTAACAAGAGTCCAAACTTGGTTCGCATGCATTGAGTCAATCTCAGACTGCATTGCTTCAAGCCACAAATTAGAATCAGCATCGGAAATTACTTCCTTGAAAGTTCTTGGATCACATCCAACAACTTGACCATTTTGATCATCTTCAAGGAGGAAACCATATTTCTCAGGAGCCCTAGGAACCCTTTCGGATCTCCTAGGTGCGACCATTTCCGGTACTGGCTCTTGAGGGGCGGGAGACTCACTCGGTACTTCAGTTGGTTCTCGAACCTCTTCGAGTTCTACTATCTTGACATTTCTATCAAGTAGAAATTCCCTTTCCATAATGGTGGCATTTCTAGAAACAAACACTTTTGTTTCGTTTGGATAGTAGAAGTAGTATCCAATGGAATGTTAGAGTAGATGCCCAACTAGCCAACTTGTGGCGTGTGGGTTTTATAGACTCTTGTACAAACAGTCTTTATATATGATATTCGCATTTACTTATATGGCATTCTTTACTTTCATTATGTGTGTAATGATTTACAATTGCGTTGAGTAAAGACCTAGAATGCACTGAAGCGTATGTTAGATGTGATAGTGGGTATGACGGCTATCATGAAACACATCTAATATTCGCTGTGTATTCTGAACATGTTCCTAGTCGATTGGGCCGTCAAAATGAGGATAAGTCCGCCCGAGTTCGAGACTAGTATCTGCGATGCGAAGTACCATGTTTCATTGGTAGGGAACATTGTGATGTTCTGAGCATGCAGATAGATAGTGACCTGGTGATCTATCGAACTACCCTCGTTCGGACTTTCCAAGTGGTTACCATTTGTCGAGTGGATAAGTCCGAGGTCTTGGTTGTACTGATTAGTCCTCACGACTCGAAACGTCATTGAGACTCTACATGATAGGCGTCTCACTTTGACCCGTTTGCCGACTCACTTGGGGTCATAAGGCATCGGGATTGGGTGAGACCCCGATGCACGTAGGAGTCGATGCATCGTTGTCGAGGATTCACCGCTCGCAGACATGCGTGGATATCCTATGCTATCTGAGGGGATAATAGTGTATAAATCTCTGGCCAGAGTACTAGAAGTGTTTTAGGTAAATATGTTTACCTAGTTACACTCGCGATGTCACTATTAGATCTCCATGATGTACGCATAGCTATCGGATCTATAGCGACTCTCGATTTACCAATGGTCGTTGATCTGATCGGGATATATGGATTGAAAGGACCGTACCGTACGCTAACCACGACCAACTGGTTCTTGCAGGCACTATCAGTGATACCTAGGGGATCATGGGGCGATGTTGCTAGACGCTTTACCATGATCCGTTGGGCAGGTCCGGAATTGTGATTCCGGAGCCACAATGGTTGTGGGCCCACGGCTAGCTGTATCCCTGAACCATTGAGGGTCACACAAATACTAGATTCGAGATTCCTGCACGGATACTCAGCTCAATGTGTTGAGCAAGAGAAGAGGATTTCGGGAAGTGCGACTTCCTAAAAGTCAACAGGGGTCAAACCGAGGTTTCCCGCTGTTGAGGGGCAAAACGGTCATTTTGCACTGGGGTTCTGAAAAACGGTTTTTCAGATCATATTATTCAGTTTCGGAAACTGAGTCGATCGGTCCGATCTGATCGGCGATCGGAGTTACGATGAAGTCTCGGTGGTGGAAATGAAACGAATGTTCATCCGTTGGACCCGAGCCCGTTGGGCCGGATCCAAATCCATCACTAAGTCTATTTAATATAGACTTAGGACTTAACCTAAAAATAACAAAACACTTGACATCAAAACCTAACCCTAGCACAAAGCCGCCCCTCCCTCGCCGCCCGCCGTGCGCCGCCGCCGCCGCCGCCCGTTGTCGCCGGAAATTTGTTTCCGGCCAACTCGACGAGGAGAATCCGTTCGTGCAGAATTCGTCAGTGCTTCTATTGCAGCCTGACGAAGGAGTCTCGGTTCTGGTCGTGGACGGGATTGGCGATTATCTACCGCAATATACCGAGAAGAGCCGGGTTCTTGTAATTCCGGTTGGAGCCAGGCACAAGTGCCAACAAGGTATTCGTTTTGAACGCCCTATGTATGACGATTATTGAATTGTCTATTTTTGTATTGATCGTCTCCCGGCCTTTTTTCTATGTTCTTCCGCTGCCTCGCCGGTGGGCGGATCCGGATCCCCAACAGTGGTATCACAGCCAGTGTTTTCTCGGATCTGATCAATACGAATTGCCTGAATTGTATCTAACATCTTAATTTCTGATCGAAAACAAAATCGAAGCAAGTCTCCGGGCCGCCGCCTTGCGCGACGGCGACCACTACGTCGCGCTCGCCCTGTGGCGCGCGCGACACCGTCGCACGCTGGCCGCACGATGGAGACTCTCGCGTCGCGCGCTGGCCGCGCGACTCGTGCATGGTGGCCGGACGAACGCGTGCACGCTGGTGGCCGCGTCGCTGGACGCTCCAGGCGCGAATCTTTGCGCCGCTGGTCGAGCATCACGGGCGACGCTAGGCGCCGCTTCACGCGAAGGCGGCCGACAGCTGCTGCTTCGTTGCTCGGGTGCTGGTCGACGCCTCCCGCTAATGGCCGACGATGATTGCGCAAGCGTTGGGCATCGTCGCGCGCTACTGGCCGGCCGTTGTCGAGTCACGTCGCGCCGCTGCGTGCGTGGTGGTGCGCGCGGCCGTGCGCCCTTGCGACGCTCGTAATTTTCATGGCGGCGGCGGCCGGCCGCCGCTCTGGCGATGCTCCGGCGAGTCTCCGGTGATGTCGTGACGGCTGGTCTGAATTCTCTAGGGTTTGTTGGGCCTGTCCGGGCAGCCCGTGAATTCGGGCCGGTATGCGATGCCGGGGGGCCCGTTTTGATCGATTTTGAAATTTTAAGTTTTTGGGCCTAG